>JAFLJL010003514.1:2500-18275 GCA_018398815.1 Conus ventricosus
GCTACCTCTCTCTCTCTGTCTCTCTCTCTCTCTCACCTCCCTTTTCCTCCCCTCACACGAACTGTTCTCTTATTCAGATGCTAACTCTGTCTCTGTCTGTCTGTCTCACTCAATCACTTAAATCATGGTGTGTTTCCCGAGTCCGTCTCAAACAGATTCTCGCAGAGACAGAGAGAAAGCTACCAAGCGGATGTATAATACAATACAATACAATACAATACAATACAATACAATGCACAGGAACGCCATGCAACCCCAACGCGAAACAAAGACAATCCCCCCAATGCAAAACAAAGACCACCCACCCCAATGCGAAACAAAGACAATCCACCCCTAGTGGCAGGAGGCAACGTCCCTAGTATAGCTCCCATCGTAACAGTTCCCCAGCCCACACCACACGTCTAGTGGCAGGAGGCAACGTCCCTAGTTTAGCTCCCATCGTAACAGTTTACCCAGCCCACACCACACGTCTAGTGGGAGGAGGCAACGTCCCAAGTATAGCTCCTATCGTAACAGTTCCCCAGCCCACACCACACGTCTAGTGGCAGGAGGCAATACGAAAAAAAAAAAAAAAAAAAGACCCAAAAAGATTATTGCTTCCGCGTGTCCAAAAACCGCCTGGGGTTGTTTTGTGTAGTCACTGCTTGTTTGTCTGTATTCCCCTACCTACCGCCACCCCCCCCCCCCCCCCCCCCCCCCCCCCCCACTCCCCAAGCCTTCCTTCCCTCCAGATAGGGAACGTCGCCTGTGCCCTGCTGACACAAGGCGGGCAGTGACGGCAACAGCCTTCGTCGGGTAAAGAATATAAACAGCGTTCCAAAATAGAAGAGGATAACAAACAGCGCTGATTGGGCCGTTCGCCGTGTCTCGCTTCTGTCTGTCTGCCTGTCTCTGTCTACGTCTTCGGCTTCTCCTGTGGGGCCTACATCCTTTTCCTGGTCGTCCTGTCACAGAGAGGGGGGAGGGATGGAGAGAGAGAGAGAGAGAGAGAGAGAGAGAGAGAGAGAGCGTATGTGTTCTTACATGCGCGCGCGCGCGCGCGTGCGTGGTGTGTGTGTGGTGTGTGTGTGTGTGGTGTGTGTGTGTGTGTGTGTGTGTGTGTGTGTGTGTGTGTGGTGCGCGTGCGTGCGTGCGTGCGTGCGCGTGCGCACAACTGTGTGCGCATGTGTGTGTGTGCTCTCTCTTCTGCGTGTGTGCATGCATGCGTGCGTGCGTGGTGTGTGTGTGGGTATGTGTGCGCGCGCGCGCGCGCGTGGAAGTGTGCGTGCACGAGCGCGCGCTTGTGTGTGTGTGTGTGTGTGTGTGTGTGTGTGTGTGTGGTGTGTGTGTGTACATGCGTGTGTGTTCACGCATTTGTGCGTGCGTGCGTTTGTGTGCAAGGGCGCGCGCGCGCGCGTGCACGTGTTTCGTCTACCTGTAAGTGCGCGCTAGTGTGTGTGTGTGTGTGTGTGTGTGTGTGTGTGTGTGTGTGTGTGTGTGTGTGTGCAAGCGTGCGCGCGCGCGCGCGTGTGTGTGTGTGTGTGCGCGCACGCGCGTGTTGCGCGCATAACAGCCAGGCAGACCAACAGACAGAGAAAACAAAAAACCCCAAATAAAAAAGAAAGCAACAACTCCAGGGACCAAACAAGTCATGGACTCCTGTTAGCACAGATACCCCCCAACCTGCTCCCCCATTTGTAACCCTTTCGTTCTTTCTTCTTCTTCTTCTTTTCTCTTCCTTCTCCTCATCTTGTTTTTCCCCACCGCCAACGAGACAGCCTCCATTCACACCCATCCACCGCCATTTCCACCAGAAGTAAACAACATGGAGAACAGGACGCCAGACAGACAGAAAAAAGAACAATACGGACAGCTAAAAAAAAAAAAAGAAGAAAGAAAAAAAAAAACCAAATGAAGACAGATGAGGGAAGAGGGAGCATGAAGACAGATGAGGGAAGAGGGAGCATGAAGACAGACGAGGGAAGAGGGAGCATGAAGACAGATGAGGGGGCATGAAGACAGATGAGGGAAGAGGGAGCATGAAGGCAGATGAGGGAAGAGGGAGCATGAAGACAGATGAGGGAAGAGGGAGCATGAAGACAGATGAGGGAAGAGGGAGCATGAAGACAGACGAGGGAAGAGGGAGCATGAAGACAGACGAGGGAAGAGGAGCATGAAGACAGATGAGGGAGCATGAAGACAGATGAGGGAGCATGAAGACAGATGAGGGAGAGGGAGCATGAAGACAGATGAGGGAAGAGGGAGCATGAAGACAGATGAGGGAGCATGAAGACAGATGAGGGAGAGGGAGCATGAAGGCAGATGAGGGAAGAGGGAGCATGAAGACAGATGAGGGAAGAGGGAGCATGAAGACAGATGAGGGAGCATGAAGACAGATGAGGGAAGAGGGAGCATGAAGGCAGATGAGGGAAGAGGGAGCATGAAGACAGATGAGGGAAGAGGGAGCATGAAGACAGATGAGGGAAGAGGGAGCATGAAGACAGACGAGGAAGAGGGGGCATGAAGACAGATGAGGGAGCATGAAGACAGATGAGGGAAGAGGGAGCATGAAGACAGATGAGGAAGAGGGAGCATGAAGACAGACGAGGGAAAGAGGGAGCATGAAGACAGATGAGGGAAGAGGGAGCACGAAGACAATGAGGGAAGAGGGAGCATGAAGGCAGATGAGGGAAGAGGGAGCATGAAGACAGACGAGGGAAGAGGGAGCATGAAGACAGAGAGGAAGAGGGAGCATGGGGAAGGGGGGAGCATGAAACAGATGAGGAAGGGAGCTTTAAACAGATAAAAGGGGGGAGCATGAAGGCAATAAGGGAAGGGGGAGCAAAAGGGATGAAGCATGAAGACAGATGGGAGCTAAAGAAGATGAGGAAGGGGGGAGCTAAAAATAAAAGGGAAGGGGGACATAAAGGGGCAGATGAGGGAAGAGGGAGAAAGAAGCAGAAAAAAACGGAGGAAGAAGCAAAAGACAAAGGGGGACAGAGCAGAGAGAAAGGGGGAGCATGAAGGGATGGGGGAAGAGGGAGCTGAAGAAAATGGGAAAGGGGAGATGAAGCAGATGAGGGAAAGGAAGCAAAGACAGTTTTGAGGGGAAGCATGAAGACAGAGAGGGAAGAGGGAAAGGAAGGGGGAAGAGGGAGCTGAAACAGATAGGGGAAAGGGAGCATGAAGCAATGAGGGAGCAAAGAAAATAGGGAAAGGGAGCTGAAGAAGATGAGGGAGCATGAAAAAAGAGAGGGAAGAGGGGAGCAGAAGACAGATGGGGAAAAGGAGCATGAAGAAGAGAGGGAACCAAAATCAGATGAGGGAAGAGGGAGATGAAGCAATGAGGGAAGAGGAGAGAAAAAGGGGTGGGGGAAAGAGGGAAAAAAAAAGAGAGGGAAGGGGAGATAAAGGCAATAGGGAAAGGAGCATGAAGAAATGGGGGAGCAAAAGACAGATGAGGGAAGGGGCATGAAGACAATGAGGGAAAGAGGGAGCTAAAGACAGACGGGGGGAGCATGAACGACGGGGGAAAAGGGGGGGAAGAGACAGAGGGGGAAAGGGAGCATGAAACAGAGGGGGGAGCATGAAACAGATGGGGGGAGCATGAAGACAGACGGGGGGAGCGAAGACACGAGGGGCATAAAGACGCGAGGGAAGGGGGAGCATGAAGACAGAGAGGGAAGGGGAGCATGAAGACGACGGGGAAGAGGGAGCATGAAAAGACGGGGGAAAGGGGAGCATAAAGACGACGAGGGAAGAGGAGCATGAAGACAGATGGGGAGCTGAAGCAAAAGGGGGAGCATAAAAACAATGAGGGGATGAAGACGACGAGGGAGATAAAGACAGATGGGGAGCATGAAGACAACGGGGGAAAGAGGGGCATAAGACAGCGGGGACATAAAGACAGTGAGGGAGCAGAAGACAGACGGGGAAAGGGGGAGCAGAAGCAGACGGGGGAAGAGGGGCATAAGACAGTAGGGAGCATGAAGACAGATGGGGGAGAGGGAGCATGAAACAGACGGGAAAAGGGGGAGCATGAAGAAGACGGGGAAGAGGGGCATGAAGCAGACAGGGAAGGGGGAGCTAAAGACAGATGGGGAGCATAAGACGGGGGGAGCATGAAGACGACGGGGGAAAGGGGGAATGAAGACAGACGGGGAAAAGAGGGAGTAAAGACAGATGGGGAGCAGAAGACAGATGAGGGGCTGAAGACAGATGAGGAGCATGAAGACAGACGAGGGAAGAGGGAGTAAGACGACGGGGGAAGGGGGAGCAAAGACAGTGAGGGAGTGGACAGATGAGGAAGGGGCATGAAAAGATGGGGGAAAGGGAGATGAAGAAGCGAGCAAAGGGGGGCATGAAGACAGAGAGGGAAGAGGGAGCAAAAGACGACGAGGGAAAGGGAGCAGAAGAAATGGGGGAGCATGAAAGACGCCGGGGGAAAGGGGGAGCATAAAGGACAGATGGGGAGCATGAGACGGGATGGGGAGCAAAGACAGTGGGGAGCAAAAAGAAGACGAGGAAAAGGGGGAGCATGAAGACAGATGAGGGAAAGGGAGTAAGAAGATGGGGAAAGGGAGCATGGACAGAGGGGAAAGGGGGAAAGCATGAAACAGCGAGGGAAGAGGGGCAAAAGAAGACGAGGGAAGAGGGAGCAAAAGGGACGACGGGGGAAAAGGGGAGCATAAAGAAGATGAGGGGCATGAAGACAGGGGGGAAAGGGAGCATGAAGACAGAGAGGGAGCATAAGACAGCAGGGAAGAGGGGCATGAAGACGACGGGAAAAAGGGGAGCATGAGACAGTGGGAAGAGGGAGCATGAAGACAATGAGGGAGCAGAAGACGATAGGGAAGGGGAGCATGAAGACGAGAGGGAAGAGGGGCATGAAGACAGAGAGGGAGAGAAGAAGATGGGGGAAAAGGGGGAGCATAAAGACAGATGAGGAAGGGAGCATGAAGACAGATGAGGGAAAGGGAGCATAAAGACGAGGGGGAGCTGAAGACAGATGGGGGAAAGGGAGCAGAAGCCCGATGAGGGAAGAGGGAGCATGAAGACAGATGAGGAAGGGGGGCATGAAGACAAAACGGGGGAAAGAGGGGCATGGAAACAGGGAAGAGGGAGCGAAACGATGAGGGAGATAAAGACAGACGGGGAAAGAACTGAAGACGACGGGGAGCTGAAGACAGATGAGGAGCATGAAACAGATGGGGAAGAGGGAGCTTTGGGGGGAGATGAGGGAAGAGGGAGCAGAAGACAGATGAGGGAAGAGGGGCATGAAGACAATGGGGAAGAGGGAGCATAAACAGAGGGGGAGCATGAAGCAGATGAGGGAGCATAAAGACAGAGAGGGAAGAACATGAAGACAGATGAGGGAAGAGGGAGCAGAAGAAAAGGGGGGAAAGAGGAGCATGAAAAAGATGGGGGAAAAGGGGGAGCATGAAGACAGATGGGGGGAAAAGAAAAAGAGGGGGAAGAGGGAGCATGAAGACAGATGGGGGAAAGAGGAGCAGAAGACGATGAGGGAAGAGGGAGCAGAAGAAACGAGGGAGAGGGGATGAAGCAGACAGGGAAAGGGGGAGCATGAAGACAGATGGGGGGAGCGAAGACAGCGAGGGAAGAGGGAGCATGAAGCAGACGGGACAAAAAGACGAGGGGGAAAGGGCATGAAGAAGATAGGGAAGGGGAGCTGAAGAAGATGAGGGAAAGGGAGCATGAAGACAGATAGGGAGCAGAAACAGATGAGGGAAGAGGGCATGAGACAGTGAGGGAAGAGGGGCATGAAGACAGATGGGGGAAGAGGGAGCATGAAGACAGACGGGGAAAGAGGAGCAGAAGACAGTGGGGAAAGAGGGAGAAAGAAGACAGAGGGGGGAAGAGGGGCAAAAGAAAATGGGGAAAGGGAGCATGAGCAGATGGGGGCATAAGACAATGAGGGAGCATAAAGACAGATGGGGGAAGAGGGAGCTGAAGACAGACGGGGGAAGGGGCAGGGCAGATGGGGGAGCAGAAGACAGACGAGGGGGGGCATGAAGACAGGGGGGAAGGGGGAGCATGAAGACAATAGGGAAGAGGAGATGAAAAGAGGGGGAGCATGAAACAGACGGGGGAAGGGGAATGAAGACAGACGAGGGAAGAGGAGCATAAAGACAGAGGGAGGGAGGGAGCATGAAGCAGACGAGGGAAGGGGGAGATGAGAAAATGGGGGAAGGGGAGCATAAAGACAGATAGGGAAGAGGGAGCTGAAGGCAGATGAGGGAGGGAGATGAAGACAGATGGGGGAAGGGGGAATGAAGACAGAGAGGAAGAGGGACATGAAGACAAGATGAGGGAAGAGGGAGCATGAGACAGATGGGGGAGCAAAAAGACGATGGGGGAAAGGGGGAGCATGAAGACAATGAGGGAAGGGGGGAGATGAAGAAACGGGGGAAAGGGGGAGCTGAAGACAGTAGGGAAGAGGGGCAGAAGACAGAAAGGGAGCATGAAGAAAATGAGGGAAGAGGAGCATGAAGACAAAGGGGGAAAAGGGGGAGCAGAAGACAGATGGGGGAAGAGGGAGCTAAAGACAAAGAGGGAGCAGAAGACAGATGGGGGAAGAGGGAGCAAAAACGAGAGGGAAGGGGGAGATGAAGACAGACAGGGAAAGGAGCATGAAGACAGATGGGGGAGAGGGACATGAAGACAGCGGGGAAGAGGAGCGAAACAGATGGGGGAAAAGGGGGAGCATAAAGACAAGAGGGAAGAGGGAGCATGAGACAGTGAGGGAAGAGGGAGCAGAAGACAGACGAGGAGAGGGGCCAAATAAGCGAAAAAAAAAAGAAAGAAAACAACAACTGACAACACACAGAAAAAAACTAAATAAAAATCGGAAATGATTTTTCTAAATGTGCCAGTCTGAATAAAGTTACTCTGTGTTAGGTTCCTTATGGGACAAAACAACCCCCCTTTTTACTGTTTTAAAAAAAAGAAAGGAAAAAAAAAAAAAAAAAAGGGAATATAAAGAGGGGAAGATATATTTAAGAAGAAGAGAGAGAAGAGAGGAGGAGAGAGAAAAGAGAGAGAGAGAGAGAGAAGAGAAGAGGAGGGCACAGACAGACAGACCGAAAGACAGACAAGATAGGGCCCCGACAGAATATGGGCAGAAGAGAGAGAGAGAGAAGAGAGAGAGAGAGAGAGAAGAGAGAGAGAAGAGAAGGGGAAAAGAGAGAGAGAGAGAGAGAGTCACACACCCTTTTTTAGAAGGGGCCATTGACCAAGTTTAAAAAAAAAATCGATTTTCCGAGAATACATTCCGATCCCGGGAATCAAATTTTTCGTCTGGCACATTTTCCACAAAAAAAATCTTTTTAAAAAAAAAAATTAAAATCCAACACAAAAATCTAATTTTTCTATCTACAGCATAACAGTAAACATCACGGATCTTAATTTTGCCTCGCAAAATTACTAAGGACTAATCCTGTACCCCCTTTTGGGGGATGGAGACTTTAAACAAATCAAAAAAATAGAAATGAAACAAATGAACCATCCAAATTTCCCCTAAAATTAACACACTGAATATCATAGTTACACAACTTACTAAGTTTTAGAAACTCGCTAAGTTAGCAACACTTTCTTACCACGACAAAGCAAACGACAATAGTTAAATACGGTCTTTGTACATGTAGATTTTCTAGTAAAACCGATTCTAATGTCGTTGTATTTGTCACAATTTCATTACAAAACGAAATTCTCACCACCATGGTCATTCTGGTCACAGTCCCGACAGAATCGTTCATCGAGAGGTATTCCAAATCGTCTGCCAATTTCTATCATGAGTTTATGATTGCCGCAGCGAAAGACACACACACACACACACACACACACACACACACACACCACACACACACACACACACCACACAACACGGAGAGAGAGAGAGAGAGAGAGGGGGGGGGGGGGGGAGAGAGAGAGAGAGAGAGAGAGAGAAAAGAGAGAGAGAGAGGAGAGAGAGAGAGAGAGAGAGAGAACTCAGAAAACGCATGAGGGTGGTGGGGGTGGTAGTAGTTACGGATAAGCGCACATTCCACAGCACACTCCACACATTACAAAGGTGTGTTGTGACAGAACTGTAATTCAAACTCTTTCACTGAAGCAGCATGTACTATCCTTGCCGAGTCTTCAGCGTTTTCTATTTCTGTATGGTAAAATGTTGAGAATATCTTCGAGAACTGCCACAAAGAAGCCCCTCAAAATAAACTTCATTTTCCCTGACCTGCGTATGGGAGGTGGAGGTGGAGAGGCGGAGAGAGAGAAAGAGGAGGGTGATGGAGAAGAGAGAGAGAGAGAGAGAGAGAGAGAGATGAGAGAGAGAGAGAGAGAGAGAGAGAGAGACAGACAGACAGACAGACAGACAGACAGAGTCAGAGATACACAGACACAGCAGACAAAAGACATTATCTCCCTCCTCGCTATTGCTCCCCGTCCACCTCTAGACTCTATCTCCCCAACGATTCCAATCCCTCACAAACAAAACACAGAACAAAAGACACCACTACACAAATACCAACCTCCACAGACACACACACACACACCACACACACACACACATACACGCGCGCGCGCGCACACACACACCAACACACACACACTCCCCCCTCACACCACCCTCCGCACAAAATCTCCAAGCCAAAAGGACCCCGCCCCGCCCCCCCCCCCCCCCCCCACGCCCCCCCCCCCCCACGCCTCCCCATCCCCACCACCCCCACTCGCTGTAGGCGATACCAGGGTTTTCCGGCCCCGTCATTAAGAAGATAAAGATGGATGGAGATGGAATCCGGTTCTTTCGGACGGGCAGGCCTGCAGCATCAGCAGCCGTATCAGCATCTTGACGAAAGCGAGTTTGGAGAGAGAGAGAGAGAGAGAGAGAGAGAGAGAGAGGAGAGAGAGAGAGAGAGAGACAGAGAGAGAGAGAGAGAGAGAGAGAGAGAGAGGGGGGGGGGAAGCAGACAGCTAACTTCGCACTCCTATTTCCAGTTCAGCCGAGTTCGCTACTTTTTGTTTTAAAACCCTTTCCAGGCCAAAACACCCCCACACACAGCACAGCGAGGCTGAAACGGCATCGACGAACGATGTCTAACATCCGGTTCGAGCGATACGATTGGAAGACAGGTGTAGAATGTGGAGCTTGTTGTTAGAGATTTCAACCACAACCGTTTTTTTGTTGTTGTTGTTGTTGTTGTTTTAAATTATTTGCTTAAAGTAACGTCGGGACTGCTTCAAACGCCACGGAGTTACAGCCCTTTGAATGGAGTGACGGGGCAAAGAAACATGCGCTAGACAATAGAATATTACGTCTGAGGACTACAAATCGACTGATATTGTTTACAACCAAGATGACCGCAAGAGATCGTTTCACGGCTGTTACTGTAAAACGTCGATCCCACATCAATCATATTGCAGGTCAAAGCACACACACACACACACAACACACACACACACACACACACACACACACACAGTTCTTTCAAGATATGCCAACGAGGCTTTCTTCCTTCAGTCCAAGCCTCGTGTGGAGCCTAAATAACAAAATGGTGATTCCCTTCAAACAACAGTCCTCATGCCCGTATTCACTGGTTCGTCTTGGGTGAATGGTGATTCCTTCAAACAACAGTCCTCATGCCCGTATTCACTGGTTCGTCTTGGGTGAATGGTGATTCCCTTCAAACAACAGTCCTCATGCCCGTATTGACTAGTTCGTCTTGGTATAACTGTCTGCCTGCCTTTCTCTTCATACGTACGTGCGTGCATGAGGAGAGAGAGAGAGAGAGAGAGAGAGAGAGAGAGAGAGAGAGAGAGAGAGAGAGAGAGAGAGAAGAGGCAGGGAAAGAAAGAGACAGAGAGAAAGTGCTGGGAGAGAGAGAGAGAGAGAGAGAGAGAGAGAGAGAGAGAGAGAGAGAGAGAGGAGAGGAGAGAAGAGAGAGAGAGAGAGAGAGACAGACAGACAGAGGCGGAAGAGGTCACGCTTGAGATTTCACCCCCCCCCCCCCCCCCCCCCCCCCCCATCCCAAACCCCATTGCTTCACCTTAAAAACCCATCTCTCTCTCCTCTCTCCTTTATCCCAAGACCCCCCCCCCCTCCCCTCACTCCTCCCTTCTTACCCTCCACCCCCACAACCCCCTTCCCTCACACGCTGCTGCCCATTTCGGCCTTCAGGCTTGCAGCGAGCGATCAGCCGGGCGATTTGGAGACGATTCCTCACGATGGAACCGCGCAAGACACCCCGGACAGCGACGCCATAGCGGCGGCGAGTTTGAAACCCTTCAGCTGCCTGTTCACGTTCTCCCCCCCTTGTCTCTCTCCTCTCCTCTCTCTCTCCCTCTCCCTCACTGTCGCCGTCTCTCTCGCGGGCTGAGTCTGTCCTTTTCTGTCCTTCTCCCTCTCTGTCTCCCTCTCTTCTTTGTGTGTTGAAAATGTATTTACAAAGCTGTTTTCTGTGTGTGTGTGTGTGTGTGTGTGTGTGTGTGTGTGTGTGAAAGGTTAATTGTCTTACTTTTGGATTGTTTTTTGATTTTTCAGTCTAGCATTCTTTTCACTATTTAGATAGTTCATTTATTTTTTGAAGTCGCTTATCATCACTATTTTTTCTACTTCATCGAGGGCGAGATGTAAAAAGGCCTGTATTGTGCTTATTCTTTATCCCTCATTAAAAAGACTTGTTCATTCGTTCGTTCGTTCGTTCTCTCTTGATTTCTCTCGGTTTGTTAACTGGTGCTCTTGCTCTCTCTCTCTCTCTCTCTCTCTGTGCAATTTACTCAGTCTCTTAGCTGGTGCTCTCTCTCTCTCTCTCTCTCTCTCTGTCTCTCTCTCTCTCTGTGCAATTCACTCAGTCTCTTAGCTGGTAGCTCTCTCTCTCTCTCTCTCTCTCCCCTCTCTCTCTCCTCTCTCTCTCTCTCTCACACAACACACACACAGTGTGTGTTGTGGTGTGTGTGTGTGTGTGTGTGTGTGGTGTGTGTGTGTGTGTGTGTCTGTTCGCTGATTCTCTCTCTCTCCTTCTCTCTCCTCTCTCTCTCTCTCTCTCTCTCTCTCTCTCTCCGTGTCTGTACTGTACTGTACGTGTCTCTCTGTCTCTCCCCCTTTTTTCTCTCTCTCTTTTTCACACACACACACCACACACACACACACACACACACACACTCCACTTCCTCATCCGCTTCTTGCCGTAAAAAAAAAAAAGTTTCCTTAGTTGGCAAGTTTCACTAAACGAATTACAGACAGACGCCTCCGGGGGAAAAGTACACAGATTACAGGGGATTGCACGCCGTTGTTGGAGGGACTAGAGGGGATTTGTCCCAGCTGTTGGGAAGTGACTTTCTTTACAGGCATTTTTCTTTTGTTCTTCCCGCCCCTAAGTCTGTCTTGCTTTTAGCTCTTTCTCTTGAAGCTTTCTTTTTCTTCTTCTTTCATTCTTTCCGTCTCTTCTCTGCTACGTTGTTTTCCATTTCTTTCTGCGTTCGCTTCTGGTCTCGTCTCTGTCTTATTTTGTCTGTCTGTCTGTCCTGTCTGTCTGTCTGTCTGTCTGTGTCTGTCTGTCTGTCTGTCTGTCTGTCTCCCTCCCTCTCCATTCTTTGTGTTTGAATTCAATAAAGTACATGGAAATCTCTCAATACACTAAATCCTTCCGTGACACAAATACAAAGAGTGTGTTACCCCCCCCCCCCCCCCCCACACACACACACACACACCATAACCGCCTCCTCCTATCCCCCATCGCTTCTAAAAAGACATTACAAAGTAAAGACAAAATATTAAACTCTCCCCCACCCCTCTCCTCTGTCTATCTCTCTGTCTGTCTGTCTCTGTCTGTCTGTCTCTGTCTGTCTGTCTGTCTGTCTCTCTCTCTCTCTCTCTCTCTCTCTCTCTCTCTCTCTCTCTCTCTCTCTCTCTTTCTCTCTCAACTCTCAACAAAGAAACGAACGCACCGACAGAGGAAACAAAGAAGCAGCTTGTTTTCGATCTTTTGTCTCCGAGGATGGCAAAGCGTCACCTTTCCTCACACAGCCAGCCATCTCACCCCATGCTTTCCACCCCCCCCCCCCCCCCCCCTTGTCTCCGAGGATGGCAAAGCCGTCACCTTTCCACACACAGCCAGCCATCTCACCCCATGCTTTCCACCCCCCCCCCCCCCCCCCCCCCTTTGTCTCCGGGATGGCAAAGCCGTCACCTTTCCACACACAGCCAGCCATCTCACCCCATGCTTTCCACCCCCCCCCCCCCCCCCCCTTTGTCTCCGAGGATGGCAAAGCCGTCACCTTTCCTCACACAACCAGCCACCTCACCCCATGCTTTCCACCCCCCCCCCCCCCCCCCTTTGTCTCCGAGGATGGCAAAGCCGTCACCTTTCCACACACAGCCAGCCATCTCACCCCATGCTTTCCACCCCCCCCCCCCCCCCCTTTGTCCTCCGAGGATGGCAAAGCCGTCACCTTTCCACACACAGACAGCCATCTCACCCCATGCTTTCCCCCCCCCCCCCCCCCCCCCCCCCCCTTTGTCTCCGAGGATGCAAAGCCGTCACCTTTCCACACACAGCCAGCCACCTCACCCCATGCTTTCCATCCCCCCCTTTGTCTCCGAGGATGGCAAAGCCGTCACCTTTCCACACACAGCCAGCCACCTCACCCCATGCTTTCCACCCCCCCCCCCCCCCCCCCCCCCCCTTTGTCTCCGAGGATGGCAAAGCCGTCACCTTTCCACACACAGCCAGCCATCTCACCCCCATGCTTTCCACCCCCCCCCCCCCCCCCCCCTTTGTCTCCGAGGATGGCAAAGCCGTCACCTTTCCACACACAGCCAGCCATCTCACCCCATGCTTTCCACCCCCCCCCACCCCCCCCCCCCCCCCACTCAAACCATGGGTACAGACAAAAAGGGGGAGGGGGTGGGGGAGAAAACGGAACGGGAGAGCCGAAATGATGAGGAGAAGGAAATAAAACTGAAAAGGGGGTGGGGGGGGGGAAGAAGACGAAGATAAAAAGGAAAAGGAAGATGATTCAACTGAAATGGGGGTGGGGGGAGGGGAAGAAGATTCAACTGAAATGGGGGTGGGGGGAGGGGGAAGAAGATGAATGAAAACAATTTTCAAGAGGCACACTAAGGGGAGAAAGAAGATAGACGAGAAGTGAGACGAGAGAGAGAGAGAGAGAGAGAGAGAGAGAGAGAGAGAGAAGAGAGAGAGAGGAGAGAGAGAGAGAGAGGGAGTTGGGGATAGGGATGGGGACGGGGGTGGAAACCGGAAGAGGCTCATTTGAAGAAGTTTAAAAAAAAAAACTTCAAAGAAAACCATTATCAAAAACCCACCGGTGGGGGAAGAACATGAGAATGTCAACCAGAATCCCTGATCACCCAGAACACCCACTCACCTGAGCTGTTACCTAATCCTTCTGTCAGTTTGGGATGTATGTTTGTTAAACAACAACTTTTTGTTTGTTCGTTATCTTTGTTTGCTTGCTCGTTCATGTTCGTGTTCTGTTCGCTATGTTCGTTTGTTTGCTCGTGATGTTTGTGTGGTTGTTCGCTATGTTCGTTTGCTCGTGATGTTTGTGTGGTTGTTCGCTATGTTTGTTTGCTCGTGATGTTTGTGTGGTTGTTCGCTATGTTCGTTTGTTTGCTCGTGATGTTTGTGTGATTGTTCGCTATGTTTGTTTGTTTGCTCGTGATGTTTGTGTGATTGTTCGCTATGTTTGTTTGCTCGTGATGTTTGTGTGGTTGTTCGCTATGTTTGTTTGTTTGCTCGTGATGTTTGTGTGATTGTTCGCTATGTTTGTTTGCTCGTGATGTTTGTGTGATTGTTCGCTATGTTCGTTTGTTTGCTCGTGATGTTTGTGTGATTGTTCGCTATGTTTGTTTGCTCGTGATGTTTGTGTGATTGTTCGCTATGTTTGTTTGCTCGTGATGTTTGTGTGATTGTTCGCTATGTTTGTTTGCTCGTGATGTTTGTGTGATTGTTCGCTATGTTTGTTTGCTCGTGATGTTTGTGTGATTGTTCGCTATGTTTGTTTGCTCGTGATGTTTGTGTGGTTGTTCGCTGTTTGCTCGTGATGTTTGTGTGATTGTTCGCTATGTTTGTTTGCTCGTGATGTTTGTGTGGTTGTTCGCTGTTTGCTCGTGATGTTTGTGTGGTTGTTCGCTATGTTCGTTTGCTTGCTCGTGATGTTTGTGTGGTTGTTCGCTGCTTGCTCGTGATGTTTGTGTGGTTGTTCGCTATGTTCGTTTGCTTGCTCGTGATGTTTGTTTGCTTCTTGTTGTTTATTTTTACATTAAGCCGTGTGACGGGTCTCCGACGCTCCCCCTCGTTATTAAAATATGATTTTCATATTCAGGGATGCAGGGGGTTATAGACAGAAGTATTTACGCTTCCACAACCAAAATGCACTCTCGCATAGGCACACGCACTCTGTCACTCACATCGGGCCCGCACAAAGGTGACGGGAAACCCAATAACATTTCATAGAAAAATAATCAACTTTATTTAACTTGACTCCGAGCCCCCACCCGTCACTACACAACACACTTATCTGTATCATACAACAATATAAACAGCATACAGACAATTTCATAAATCGCATCCCCTGTTCTTCAGTTATTCTTACTTAGCCAGGAAAGACAATATTTCCACTATTCTGTTTGCACCCTTATAACCTTAAGAGCAAATAAACGTCCATAACTTGCCAGCATTCCTTGGTTGACCGTCAGTTTCTCTCATCCCACTTTGCGACTATGAGCTGAAGCTGCCACACCGTTGTGTCCTCCCGATTGGCCAAATCCCAGTTGGGGGACACTGGCAACGTAGCTTGAGTCGCACCTTCACACCGAGTCTCCCGGACTCCACCGTACTTCGCCCTCTCCACGGAAAGGGTCCTGTCGGCCTCTCCACACAGGTCTTCTCTGGCTGCAAACACCCCACCGTTGTCTGGCAGCTCCTGTCTAGGCCCCAACAGGCTGTCACGTCTTGCTGTCGACCGTCCCCACACGGGAGACAATTCTTCTCGTCGTCGGCTCCGAGGCTACAGCAACCTCCACTGTCATACGTCCCCACCCAGGAGACAACGAGGCGACAGCTAACCTCTGCTTCACGCTGTATTTTCTTGAGCCCTCAGCAAGACGGGCGAGTTCACTTTCCCTTAAGTGAGTCACTCCCTTCCTGGTTTTCCAAGCAATTTATATTCGTTCTCAAAGAAAGAGAGAACCCGAGTTTAACTGGCTCAACCAATGGAATCACTGGCACACACATATCACACGATTTGTACCAATAAATCCCAAGTTATTTTTATTCCACCAATGGAATCACATAGTCCCTACACACACACACACCACAGCTGCTAGCGCCAACAAAGACTTGGGCACCCAGTGGTTAATGCATAACCTCCTATTCAAACTCATGTTCGATTCCCCCAAGCTACCCATTGAACTAACAGCCTGGACCTCTCTTCAGCATGGACTGATGCTTCAAGTATTTACTACCTCTATAGACAACAAGGCGCAAACCACTCGATAGGCCGCAGCCTTCCATTCATTCCTCAGAACAAGGACGACTGAAATGGTCGCTGTACTCTGCCTGCAGGCTGACGGTCACCTACTCGTGACGGTCACCTGACACGATCGCCTTTCTGTCGGCCCACTGGAGAGCCCAGTGAATAGCCAGCCAGTGGTCGGACTGGACACTCCTGTACCCAGGACCGGCAAGTCGGCAACTCCTCGTCACTATCCTCGGACATGCGAAACACTTTCCCAGCATATCCCCCGTACCTGATCCCC
>JAFLJL010003515.1:0-20575 GCA_018398815.1 Conus ventricosus
AGGTGGAACTACAGAAAAGCTAATGGGAAGATTTCTCCATCCTCACTGACGAGTATGCGCCAACATCAATACTCGTCAGAAAGATGCGAACAACATGACCAAGGCCTTCAATGCGGCAATACTGAAAGCAGCCACAGAAACTATCCCAAGAGGAGCCAGAAAGAACTACAGGCCCTACTGGACTGAAGAACTCCAACAGCTGGAAGATCAAGCGAACGAAGCAAGAGAAAAGGCAGAGAAGGAACCATCAACAGAAAACAACATCAACCTGAAGGAAAGAACTGCCTTGTACAAAAAGGCCTTCATCCAGGCAGCAAGAACCAACTGGAAAAGGAAAACAGAAAATCTCAATTTGGAGAAGGATGGAGCAAGACTGTGGAAACTTGCCAAAGCAATGAACGATGAAAGAATGTCAACTTCACCAATCGTTCTAGAAGACAACGGAGGGACCTTCACTGGAAAGCAGGCTGCAGACCACCTCATAAGCAGCTTTGAAAGGATCAGTAACATCAAAGTCCCAAAAGATAGAGAGAAGGAAGTGTTGGAACAACAGAAACACTACAAAGACATGGACACAGAGGAAGAAGTGATGAAAGAACTCTTCTCAGAAAAAGAACTGAAGGAAGGGATAAAGCAGATGCAGAAAGAGAAATCACCAGGACCTGATGGCATTACAAATGAGATGCTACAACACTTGGGACCATCAGCACAGAAAACCCTTCTTAATATCTTCAACGCCAGCTGGAAAAATGCATCAGTACCTCAGGCATGGAGAGATGCTATCATGATCCCGATTCACAAGAAAGGAAAAGACAAGACCAAGGCAGACAGCTTCAGACCCATTAGTCTGACCAGCTGCGTAGGGAAGCTCATGGAAAGGCTAGTCAACAATAGGCTGACATGGTACCTGGAGAAAAAAGAGATCATCTCTGACAAGCAGGCAGGATTCAGGCAACACCGATCCACTGAAGACCAGGTCGCTTACATTGCGCAAGAACTGGAGGATGCACTACAAGACAAGAAGCATACCATTACAGTCTGGATCGACCTGGAAAAGGCCTTTGATAAAGTGTGGAAGAATGGACAATAAGACAATGTTGCTTATAGCCCAGCCGACCGCAGAGGGCCACATCAGGGCTGTCACCACGTTAAAATCAACTCACCAGTCATTTAAAAAAAAAAAAAAAAAAAAAAAAAACTTTCACACATCTCGTTAAATGACATCGTCTACAAACGAACCAGAAACTTTGTTAAAAATCCTTCTTCCGTAAAATCTCAAATCAATGAAAAATGTTAATTTCTCTCAAAAACCCAAAGGGATCACGTCAGCGGGACATCCCTGAACGGGATCTTCATGGACTCCCGCTGTAAAATGTTTGTGTCTCACATCGTGCAAGTCCCAACACTCTAAAAGAACATGTTTCATTGTGAGGGGTGAATGACATGGAATGCACCACGGAGCTTCTTCACCTTTAAAAAGGTAAGAAGGGGTAAAATACGAAGGGCCGGTGTGCAGCCGGCACAGAAACCTTTTTCCTCTTTACGACCACCCGACGTAGATGGGAGGAAGCTTTAAGGTTTGGACGGATCTGAAAAGTTTTTATTCGTCTGTGTGTTCCAATCCTCCTGCCAGAGGTCTCTCACATAATCGTTAATTTTGGGTTTCACATCTGAGCAGGGGATATAAGTGTTGGACATTTTTCTCTCTTGTGGCGTTCTTGGCTAAACGATCAACCATTTGGGTTCCCGCCGATGCCAACATGGCCAGAACCCAAGCAAGAGTAATTTGTAACCGTCCGCCTTCAATTTGCTAAAAAGTTCAAAAAAAAGTAAAAGTTCTGGATCTGAAGGTTGCGGCCAGCTATGGCCTCCAAAGCTGACAGCGAATCCGACAGAAACCAAAAAGTCCCTCCTCGAAGAATGGGAGAATTATCTTCAAGCCAGTACTAGAGCATAATTTTCAGCAAATAACAGAAGCATCTGAATGTATATGTTCCAACAATATCTGAGAAGGACCCCAGGCAGTAGGCTGCACAGCCACTCCATCCTCAGACTTGGAACCGTCAGTGAAAACTTTTTATAGGATGGGAACTTGGAACAGAGCTCGGCATACAAAGCCTTGAAAACGCCAGAGACTGGTAGACTCCTTACGGAAAGCTCGAGATCAAACGAATCTCTGGTGTGAAAAAGGTCCAGGAGGTTGATCCGGGAAACTTGGAAAAATCGAAACTACTCCCGGGTCTATACCTGCATTCCGCACGTGAGGCTGCATACGAAGCCCAACGGCGAATACATTCGGGTTGTTTCAAACTTACTTTTGGAACGGGGGGTCAAAAACACAGTCATGGGCAGGATTCTGCGGTTCTGAAACATGGGATGTAATAATTCCAAAGACAGTTTCAGCCTGCGGTTGGACAGTGAAGGTTCACCTGCCTCTGCTACAGGCGTACACAGGGGTGTGTGGAACGCTCCAAGACAGAGACGAACCCTTGATGGTGGATGGGGTCCAAGAGTTTGGGGTAAGATGATCTTGCGGAGCCGTAACACAGAAACAACCGTAGTCCATTTTGGGAACGACCAGGCTCTGTAGAGGTGCAACAAAGTTTTCTTATCACGCCCCAGTCAGTGTGTGCTAACACCCGCAAAAAATTCAGTGCCTTTTGGCAAGCATTTTTTGGGGTTTTTAATATGGCTGAGAAAGTTAAGTTTTTGGTCAAAAATGACCCCCCAGAAATTTGGCCTCTTTAACAGCGGGAAAAGGGGAGATTTCCCTACTTGAAGTTCCGGATCGGGAAAAAACTGACGAAATTATGGAAGTGAATACACTGGGTTTTTGTAGCAGAAAAGGTAAACCGTTTTCATCCCGCCCACCGAGGGATTTATCTACGCAAAGCTGGAGCCTGCGCTGGACACTCGGTACAGGCTTCCAGTTGCGTAGACAGCGAAATCATCCACAAACAATAGCATCTGAACCCTGTTTGAACAGATTTCACAATGTTGTTGATTTTAATACAAAAGAGGACAGGAGACAGTATGCTCCCCTGTGGAACACCCAACTCCTGCCCGGGGACACAGAGAGAGTGGTGCCAACCCGACCTGAAACTGTCGTTCTGCCAAAAAATTTTGAATAAAAAGCGGAAGATGACCTCGAAAACCCAGATCGTGGAGATCATGAAGTACCCCGATTTCCCAGGTGGTATCGTGGGCCTTCTCCAATTCCGAAGAAAATTGCCACTGCATGCTGTCTGTTTAAAAAAGCGTTCCTAAGTGTAGATTCCAGACGAATCAAATGTCAACGGTACTACGATTTTGGGGAAACCACACTGTTCTTTCCCCAAAAAGGGCCCATCGGTTTCGAGTTCCACATGAGCCTAGCATTGCCCCATTTTTTCCATAAATTTACAGACACACTGGTCAAAGCTAGGGAGGGAAAGTTAGAGGATTAGAAAGATCTTTTCCCAGGTTTGGGGATGGGAATAATGGGGGCTGTCCGCCAAGAGGGGGAAAGCAACCTGTATCCACACGTGGTTGTATACCTGTAACAGGATGTTCAGACCTTCTGCGGAAGATGTTTCAATAGTTATAATGAATGTCATCTATACCGGGAGAGAATCGCTGCAAGAGAGTAAGGCAGATTTCAGCTCGTTTAATTGAAAAGGAAGATTGTAGTCTTCCATGTTGTCGGATGAAAAGTTGCAGGTGATTTTTCCTTTAGGGCTTTGTTTTTGACAAAAGTGACTGTTTTAAATTAGAAAGGAGGAATTCCCTTTTCAATGGTTGAAGCAAGCAGATTAGAAACCCTGCTTTCTTCTCTGATATTAAAGAATCCGAAAACTTTAGATGGTTCACAGTGGACGGGTGTTCTTCCCTTTGTTTTTCTTAATGATGTTCCACACTTTTTTCTTAAATTTTTTTGATGTCAGCCTGGAGCAGAAGCTTCTCCAGGACCGACGTTTACTGATTTTAAAAGTGTGTCTTGATTTAGCACGGAGTTTTTGATGGGCTCGAGCGTTGGGACCCGAAGGTCGTTGGTAAAAACCTGACGCTGAGCCCGTTTTCTAACTTTGAAATTTGTTGGCATTCTGAATCGAACCAGGTTTTTGGGCTTTTTGAAGTTTATCGGAAGACACTGAATACAGGCTTTAGCACATTTGATCATAGTTAATCAGTGATTCAGCTGGATCCGGCTCTGAAAAAAATCAGTGTCCTGAACTCCTTAGAAAACGGTGGCTGCAAATAGATCCAGTTTGCTTCTTATAATTTTGAGCTGAAGACAGAGATGTGTTCAGTTATTACAGGTTTTAAAGACAGGAAATGGGCACTTCCGTGCAGATCCCTCATGGACAGACCACTCAAAGTCCAGGGCCACGAGGGGTCACAAACCGACAAATCTAAACACGAAGTGAACCTGAGGAGAGTGGGGAAAAATTGCAATCCGTCATTCAACAACACAAATCCAAGTCTGAAAGGACATCCTCAATTAGCAGAAACCCCTGGTGACCCTACCGGCACTACCCCAAAGAGGATTTGACCGTTAAAGTCACCCAACAGCAAAAAAGGTCGAGGAGTTCTTCTATCAACTGACAAGGGCCTGAACGACAAACCGGGACAGAAGTGAGAGATAAAGAGAACAGATTTTCCCGTCTTGTGGAAGTGACTCTCGCAGCTACAGCCTGAAGGAGGTAACAAGCGACAGGAAATATCAACAGAGTTTTGTGTAGGAGAAGGCAACACCGCCCGACAGTCCCAACGTGGATGGTTGTGCAGGTTTTTTAAAGAACATTAAAGCCAAAAGAGTAAAGGTCTTCTGGGTTTGAATTTGATTTCCTGAAGAGCCATGACAGAAGGTTTTTATAGATCGACACAGAAGCTGTAACTCCTCAAAGTTGGAATTTAAATCCACGATATTCCAATGGGGTATTGTACTATCCATGGTGCAGAAGGCGAAAAGGAGAGAAATCAGTCATCTCCTCCTCAAAATCTGCTTCTAAAGGAGTGAATTTATTTTGAAGTTTCACTGAACTATGTTGTTCTTCAACCTGCTGGCAGACTTTCCAACAGGCGAAGAAGGTCGGATTTGGAGACGTGGAGTTTCTTCCTCATCTCCACCGTCTCTACACTGGGTGGAAACTCCCTTGCCCCCACGGGCACTGGACAGAGGATTCGAGGCTTGGGTGCTGGTTTTTTTAATCTGCCCAGCAGCAGATGTTGTAGACTGCTGGGCAGTCTGAGGGGGGCGGGTTTTTTGCCTCCACCAGGGGCAGTCACTTTAGGTTGGGAGTGGTGGACCCGCCCCACCAGAGCTGACAGTTCTTCCTTGCAGTGTCTTGGAAAAAATAAATTCATCAGTCTGACCGCAACTGACCTAATGGAAACTTTTTTACGCCGAAGCATATGAAGATGCTGTGGCGTCTGACTGCCCACAACCTGTTACGGCTTCAAAAGGAGATTTTCTTTCCCGTTTTAATTCGTTGGATAGTGGATTCCTGTATCCAAAGAGGGGATTTCGTGAAGAGGAGGATGGTCGCCACCCCCCAGTTAGCACAATGTGCCGGATCTTTGCACGGCCCATCATGGGTTGCCTTGCAGCACACAACCGCACACCTCCTGCCCAGAACAGCGGTCTCGACATGTCCAAACCTCTGGCACCTGAAGCATCTCAACGGGGACGGACATACAGCTGAACGCGGACGTTCAGGTAGCCAACCTTGATGACCGGGCAACACAGGGTTGCAGAAGGGCAGAAAGAGGGTATGGTGGGCCCCTCTCTCTGCAAACCTTTCTTGACTGCACCCTGTCACCTCCGTCCCCACCCTGGGGCGCCAGTTCCGTTTTTATTTCTGCCCTGAGACACCCATTAGATCTCTGCAGCGAATCACACCTTTGGATGAATTTAAAATGTTTATGGGGAGTCACCCTGATCTCCCTATCCACTAGTTTTATTGCTTTCAAAAGCTGTCCAATTGTTTCTGTGATCGACATTGAACAAGAAACGAACCATTCCTCAACCTTTTTATGACCTAGGTTCACCTGCTATAAACCATGAAAGCCCTTTTGGACAGCAAAAGGGGTCAGAGCTGAAAGGGTTCTGTCCTGCCTGTCCCTTCCACCACGAGCCAGGAAGCCCAAAACCTGTCCTCTGCCTTACCTCACTGTCCAGAATCACTGTCTGTTTTTTAATTCCCCTGAAATAGGGATACTGCCTTCCTCTTTTTTTTTTGGGGGGGTAGTTTTTTTGAAGAAGCATATTAAAATTTTTTGAAATTCATCCCTCCCTTACCCACCCACCTTGAGTCCAACTAAGGGCCAGGGCCAAGAAAACCAATGTCTTGACCCCTTCCCAGGCTTCGGGAGAGACATACGAACAAGCAGAACAACCACCCTATCCCCCCAGATCATGCCAACCCCCGGAACAAGGCTGAGCACTGCAGGGTTTTTCTTGCCAGCTGGGAACTGCCCGTCTTGACCCAACCCCAAGAAGGGGAGCCGATTAGTAAAAACCCCCGGGGCCCAAAATGTACTCCCTGTCTTGGAGAGGTCCGAGCCAAATGATGTGTTGAGAGTGCTGGCCCTCTCAATCACCAGATCTCATTCCCCCTCCGACACAGGTCGCACCGCACGGCAAACGCGGGGGATCTTTAAGGAGACCCCCAGAGAGAAAAGGAGTGGGGGAAAAGAAGACTTGAAGGGGAGACGAAGATAGAAAAGGGCCAAATAAAAGGCAGAAAACAAGAAAAGGAGAAAGGCGGGTTACCTTAGTCAGGAGCCTCACCCTTAGCCTATCTGACATGGAAGCCCTACCAGGGGCATCAACTCCTAACCACGTTAAAGCTTTGCCAAACAGCATCTGCACCTCTCAGGCCTAGAAGCAGTGTGAAAAAAACAGCCTATCTCCAAGTATTTATGCCCCCCCCGCCAGCAAAGCCTAAGGGATCACTGGACCACGCAAACCCTCCGACCACGACAAGGTCGCAACCCCCCGGAGGGTGGAAGAATGGGCTGAAGCTGAAGATGCACAAGTACGGTATCTCAGGTCTCATGTTCAAATGGATCAGCCAATACCTGACCAACAGAAAAGCCCGGGTACAGAACAGAAGGCACCAAAGCAGACAGAAGATCATGAAGAAGGCGTTCCACAGGTGGAGTTCTCTCCCCTACGCTTTTCATCATCTTCATGAACGACATCCTTGATGACAATCCCTGCATGATCCATGGTGCAATCTACGCAGACGATCTTGCCATTTGGTGCTCTCGAGCAGTAACATAACAACAGCCAATGTAAGGATCCAGGAAGCCCTGAGGAAGATCGAGACATGGACAAAAAAGTGGCTCGTAACCATCAATGCCAGAAAAACCACATACACCATCTTCAGCCTGCTACAAAAGAACAGAGTGCATGCCTCCAGGTGAATGGTCACGTCCTCCCACAGGATAAGTCACCAACTTACTTAGAGTCACATTTGACCCCAGGATGACTTGGAGACACCAGATCAACAAGTGCACAGAAAGAGCCAGGCTAACGTTTGGCATTGATGAAAAGTTATCAGGAACTTCCTGGGGAGCCGACCACAACATCCAGAAGAAACTGTACCTTGGACGAGTTAGACCTGTCCTAGAATATGGTACAGCTGCCTGGGGGACAGCAGCCAAACCAACCTAGACAAAGTTGCCAAGGTCCAGAACCAGGCGTCCAGGATCATCACTGGCGCTCTCAAATCAACCCCGATCCAAGCCATGGAAACTCTGACAGGTCTTCAAAGCCTTGAAAGCAGGAGAGATGCATAATCCTCACACAAGCTGCCAAATTCAAGAGGATGAAGAATCACCCCATGAACAAAAGAATGTCAGAGCCAACCAAGTGCAGACTGAAGCGCAGCAGTTTTGTGCACAACACTCGTAGACTCGAGAGGCAGGACCCTGAACTGCTACAGCAAGGGATCAAGCAGATCCCAACTCACAGCTCTGTACCCGCTTGGAGAAGGGACCAGTTTCCGGAAGTCAGAGAGACAATCCCAGGCATTCCTCAAAGGGCAAACAATCAGAACCAGAGAAGAAAGCACTAGCTCTAGACCATATAGAACAGGCATACCCCAAGGAGCTGTGGACGTACGCATACACAGACGGCTCAGCAGAGGAGGCTACCAGAAATGGAGGTGGAGGAATATTCCTAACCTGAAGGATGGAACTCACGTCCGACAAGCCATCCCCACTGGCAAATTCTCCACAAACTACAAAGCTGAGGCAGACGCATTGCAGACAGCAGCGGAGACACTGTGTGCGAATAGAGAGCCATACATCCTAAAATCGTCATCTTCTCTGATGCACTGTCATACTGCAGGCTGTACAGAACCCAAAGAACAAGGACCTCAACCCCCTTGTCTCTGCCCTTGCCAGACTGCAACAGGCCACTGAACTAACTGTCATACAGTGGATACACCTCACACTGCAACATAGCAGGCAATGAGGAGGCAGACCGACTGGCGAAGGAAGGAGGACAGCAGCCACAAGAGGAACAGGAAATCTCCTATGAAGAGGCCAAGACAATCATCAAGGAGAAGCAGAGGAAAAGATGGCTTCAGCTATCATCCAGAATATAACCAACAGATCCCTACTACCTCCTACCCAGACCAGACCAAGTGAACATTGTGAGGCTGAGGACGGGCCACTCCAGGCTACACCATCACATGTTCACAAGGTTCCGCATTGGCGAGTCTGCATGTGCCCTGCGGTACAGCACCCAATGACAGTGGAACACTTCCTACAAGACTGTCCAACTCACCATGACCTGAGAGCAGAGACCCTGGCCTGCTGACCAACCGATGAGGGAGAACTCAAACTACGGATCTCTGGAGGACCTCTGCCGGACGGCAGCCTTCATCAGTGCATCTGGGGTTCCTGTCTGAGCGAACGAAGAAGAAGAAGAAGTACGGAGGAGTATGGAGAGAGAGTACATAGTTAACAACAACATCTCAGAAAGAAGCTGACAGAACCCTGTGTGCTCAGAGGTTTGCAGGACCTGCCGTAAGAAATGCCTACCAGTACAGCACACTAATACTTCATTGTTTATATTATGAGTTGAAGGTGTATCAGAATCAATCAAAACATTTTTTTTTTTTTTTAAATCAAACAACCACAAAACTCCAACATTTTCAGGAATGACGCACATCTGAGTACTCATAGCATTAAAGTTTTGTTAAAAATGTCACAACAAACATTTTGTGTGTCCTTCATTACAATTACACTGTAGAAACACCTGATGTAACCCTTGATAATCTGTGCTTACATTTCAATTGTAACTGCAATTGCAATAGCAAATTCATGTTCTAACAATGCAAGAAAAGAAATATTCTAGGTGCTTACAAAGGGGAACAAAAAATGGTAAGCCTTAGCTGTGTTTTCATAACACCACCTGCAAATCCAAAAGATGTCTCAGATCTGGTGCCAAAAACATATTCAAACCAATGACTGACCATACGTACAATTCAATTTTACATACACACACACATACTCAAATGTACAAAAATCAAAACAAAACAATACAAAACAAACAAACAAACATGAGCCCATTAAGTCTTGAACTGTTACTCTCGAGATCCTAATCTTAGACATCCAGAATATAAAAGTGTTAAGAATCTTTACCTTAACCAACAATTTGTATATTACATACCCTCACAGTGTAAGATAACTCTGCTTAATTAAGAGATACAAAAACAAGCTGTAATGATGCATGTGTAATGAACACTTTTATCAGCCAGTTTTCAGTTCTAAAATAAAACACATCTAAACAAATCAATGCTGAACACTAGCAGCAAAAAAAAAAAAAAAAAACCCTGTATGGGGTTCTGGAGAAAAAATTACCAACCACTTCACAAATGGAATACAATCTTGAGTGAAACAAACTTGAGACTGAATACCTGACACAGTCCACCACCAGGGTCAGTACTTATGCCCCAATCCCTTCCACGGTGCCTGTTCTGAGCCAGCATACACAGCACAATGTCTTACTAGGCCCTCTGCTATGGATATATATAATTAAGCGCCATCACATCTACCCAACCCATGAACCATATTGGATGGCTTTCACACTACCTCACCTAGACATGGAGAGGAAATGAAACTGAGGTCATCAAGAGCGTGGGAAGGCAGAAGGGCCACAGAAACTAGAGCTTTTCATGATGAATGACGACAGACATGATGGTAATATTAATGATAATAATCATTCATTGAAGATTTACTGTGTACCTTTCTCTTCGTTAAGCTTAAAGCACTTTACAAAAGTTAAAAAGAACATGAATGGAAAAAAAAAAAGGAAAAACCTTACTAACACTGGAGCTCTTGGCTCCACCCACAGCCCCACCCTCTCAAAAACCGATACAGCCTCTGTCCACAAAACATCAGGACTCCATACAGTACACCCAGTGAAGCACGCTAGTCCATCTGAGGTCAAAAACCGATAGAGCCTCTGTCCACAAACATCAGGACTCCATACAGTACATCCAGTGAAGCATGCTAGTCCATCTGAAGAGCCCTCTTAATTACATGCACATGCACGCATGCACCCACGTACGCACACACACACACACACACATGCGTGTGCACACACACACACACTATACATGCACACAGTCACACACACACACACACAAATGCGCACACAACACACACATGTATACATGCACACACGCACATGCACACACACACACACACACACACACACACACACACACACACCACACACACACACACACACACTCTGTCACCCTCACACCCAATCCTCCTCCTCTCTTCCTCCACACACACACCACACACATTGGTCTAATATCACGAATAGTGGATAGATGTTAAATGAAACACACACACCACACACACAAACACACACACACACATTGGTCTAATATCACGAACAGTGGATAGACGTTAAATGAAAGAGACACAGACACAGACACAGACACACACACCACACACACACAACACATATATATTGTAGATGCAAGGTGGTTAAGAAAACTTTTTTTTTAAATGATAGATAAAAGGGTTTAATCAAAAACACAAAAAAAAAGACACAAGATTGTGAACACTGAACGGAAGAGCATTCAATGTCTGTCTTGTTAAACTAGACAGTGTCTGCAAGTGAAGGATCTCTTTCAAACTTAAAAGGGACAGTTTACCACAACACTTGTTTGTCAGATCATTACACGCAGTTTGGTGAGTAACATCCAAGTCTTAAGTCATCAATATTGAATATGCCATTTTGTGTACGCAGAATCACTTGCTGAAGAACATGCTATGATGTGACATTCTGGTCTGACACTACATGAGACAGCCGTACTACATTTCCTTTCACAAAGTCCCAGAGTCAACCTGAGGTCTGAGAGACACACACACCTATAGGACTGGACAAGAAAATCTGAGCAATATTCTAAATAAATACATCTGTTTTAAAAGAAGATGCACCTCAACTGGATGATTCCATCTTCCCACCTGAGCCCATGACACAGCATAGCAGTGGGCCGAGGCCAACAAATCTCACAAATAAATGCCTCTGATGGGATTTGAACCCACAACCCACTGCTTGCCCGACTTACCGCTGTACTGGTGTTGTGTGTGTGTGTGTGGTGTGTGTGTTTGTGTGTGTGTGTGTGTGTGTGTGTGTGAGTGCATGTGAGAGAGAGAGAGATAGAGAGAGACAGAGTGAGTGTGTGCATGTGTATTTTGTGTGTGTGTGGTGTGTGTGTGCGTGCGTGCGTGCGTGCGTGCGTGCGTGCGTGCGTGCGCTCAAATAACTGACACAAAATTTCAGTCACTATCCAACCAATCTGTCCAAACAGCAAGAAATATTTAAAGTAACAGTCAACCCTTCTGGTGACTAAAAATGGAATGTGAATTTGCAATTTTCATGCAACAGTGGACCATAATTCTTTATGGGAAATCTCTAAGCAGTGCCTGGAAATTTCAATGTACTCTTTTGGGAAGCAGTCTCCACTGAAGGCTACAGTTATAGGTGGTTCTCTGAATTTCATGCTGAATGGAAGGAAGACGATGTAGATTAATATCCGTTGTGGGGCCTCATTCAAAGTCTGTTATGCCACAAAACGTCTTCAGCATGAGATGGCTTTTAATGAAAACCTACACATTACTTTCTGAATTGCAAGATACTCTCATCTTGGGGAAAGATTCTCAATTTGCACAACAACTGGATGTCAGGAAGCATTGCCCTCTTTGAGTCCCCCCACAATCACACAGAAGAGAAAAAGGAAAGAAAAAAAAATTGAAAAAAGAAAAGAAAAGAAAAGGCAAGAGAAGAAAGGTGCACACAAATTTTATAGCCACATGTGACAGTGGCTCACTGGAGCAGGCCAAACACTGTGTGGGATATTGCAACAGGACATAAATATGGATTCACAATGTAATCTGGAAACAAGCAATAATTTACTATTTCAAGATGAAAATCCACCCATCAAATCAAATTTAGTCCTTCGAATGAGGCTATCAACCGAGCTTCCGTATGTGAATGCACGTAAAACATCTTGCACACTGGCAAATTCCTATCACCAATTTTCGGAAGAGAAGGTCAGATTGGCCGTTGGTATGGATGATGCATTACACATGCACCCTGCATGAGAAATGAAAAGAACGAAGAAGTAAGGAAACTGAGTGAACAATACTAAACGGTATTGACTGGATGACACGGGATACGACTGAATGAAGCGCCAGCTGGCAGCTTCTTCAGTCGGCACCACCCAGGTAGGCAGCCCGCTATGTAAACGAGTGTGGATTGTAAAGCGCTTAGAGCTTGGTCTCTAGCTGAAGATAGCGCTATATAAGTATTCATAATAAATAGTAATAAATAAATCTAAACAAACAAGAACACCGTAAAGCAAACACTTGCTTGTTTCTTACAGAAACTGTATGACTTGGCAACAGTAAGTATCTCTTGTGGAAGGGAAAATTGTCATCTCAGACGAATACTGAATCAGTTCTTGCCCAAAGTAGTTTTAATGGAAACTTGACGATGCAAATGGCATCCATGCACTGGAACCTGGAGCACACTGCTGCTGCTTAATTAAACTCCTTGGTTTCTTGATGAGAACAATGTCCAGCTAATTATCCAACCCCCCTTAATCATCTGAGCTTGCCTGTGGGAATGGTTCTTCCTCCTCTTGGTAAAAAAAGAAAGCAGCTGCGAGGATGGGCGTTTCAGGGTGTTGGATGTCCAAGTGTGTCATAACCAAAGGTGTAATTTTGACATACCGTGGGAGCAAGTGTTCCCCTAATTCATTCTTGTTTGTCATTTACTGAAGTAAACTGAGCATGACATCATGACCAATTTACTGGTAGGAGAGAACGGCAAAGTTCCTAAACACTGATGGAAGATTCACAGAGAAAATCAACACGCTTTTTTCTGCACCAACAGAAATGCTGAATGCACACAGACTTGGCGAGTACTCTGTGCGTGCGTGCGTGCATGCGTGTGTGTGTGTGTGTGCATGCATGTGTGAACCTATGTTTGTATTATAATGAACTTATTTCTATTGACATGTTAATCTCAATCAGATCACACAATCCTGTTCATGCATACAGCACAGATGGAAAAAAAATATCAGAAGATAATCTCAGCTGTTTACAAGTTTCAGGGAACTGTTACAGAACAAATCTTTGAACAGCTGTGAGTAACATTCCTTTGCAAAGATGAATGAAACTTGTGCCAGACACAGCATCCGTGCATTCCTTACTACTACTATCATATAGTATAGCAATCAATAATGTAATTACACACAAGTTATCATACCATATTATATTGTCACTGCAATTCATGTTGTTGAATCAATCTCTCAATCTCATACTTCATCTCCCTTCAGCATGCTGTTCAGTATCAACAAAGACACACACACAGATTGTCAATCTCATTTCAGAACCGTGTACTTTCCCAAGAGAAATCTCAGTCTCACTCTGTGTGTGTGGTGTGTGTGTGTGTGTGTGTGTGTGTTGTGGTGTGTGTGTGTGTGTGTGTGAACCTGTATGTCAGAGAGAGACAGAGAGAGAGAGAATGTGTGTGTGTGTGTGTGTGTGTGTGTGGTGTGTGTGTGTGTTTGTGTGTGTGTGTACATGTACGTGCTTAAAGATGTGGTTCTGATATGATGTTGGGCAATCACACATAAATTTGTAACTGTTGGACATTATGCTGCCATTTTGATTATTTCTTTCGAGCCGCTGTCAACATGACGAACAGTCAATCTCTTAGCCTTTTCTTTTATTCCTTTGATTGACACTGATCTGATATAAATGCACACATTTTAATTGTTCTCTAGGATGCAGTTTATGCATTCAATTTCAAAACATAACTTCACCTGGAGTACAGAAATGTTATTTGGAACCCACTGTATAAAAATCAGTCTGTTTGCTGTTGAAAAAGTTAAGAGAATGGCAACAAGGCTTGTTGGCGCATGCAAGACAGAACACATGTAGAAATATTTTTTAAAATACTGACTTACCATCTTTAACATTTTGAAGAATTTTAGATGTGACCTGATACAAAGATTTACAATACAGACGATACAGGCAACTTGGAACCATGCAACTTTTTATTTTACAAAACTTGATGCTGACAAAACAAGGAAATCCACTGACAATCTATTTCTTAATTATCCATAAAAACTGTTATAGACAGAATTAACCTTACTTCCAATATGCTACCCATGCAAGCTAAAAGAGCTAACAACAGTAACAATACTTTTAAAAGACCTCTCTGAATAGAAAAGAAAATATTTATCACAGTTAATGTGTATGTGATGAAATATATAAGTAATCAACCCAACTTACCGGTAATCATATATATATACATTTTTAAAAAATCAATTTAACTAGGACATACATGTATAGTCCCAAGAACTGACATTACTGCACTGAAATGCGCATTGATTTGAAAAGGAAAAAAAATCCAAATTCATTATTTTTTTTGTAAAATAAAATCGTTGAAAAAATACTTGGAAAGTCCAAGTAGTTCTTGAATTGTAGTATACCATAAAAAAGAAGGCAGATTCGATGGCAAAACAATCATATGTCACACACATTACAATTCAAACGCAATTTGCAAGTTCTTTTCTTACCAATGCATCATGACAGTCAAGCTGAGGAGAGTATGCACTCACAAAGGAAAAAGACAGGCAACAGACAAACAATATGTGTGTAAACTAAACCAGTGTACAACTATTTTAGTTTTTGGAGGAGGAAGGGTGTTCAGTAATGGCGTTCTATATGCAGCATTAAAAAAAAAACAACAGTATCATCAGCATAGCCTGAGGACGAATGAACAATAAATAAGTAAATACACCCCCCTTCACTGCTATTTGGGGTGCTGTTCAATTCTATTTTGAGCCTTCGGTGGTGAGAATACCATAAATTACAGCCTGTGGTATATCTCCATCTGATTCCAAGGGAGCACCAGACACAATCAGGAGTGTCTCCCTGATGATTCAATCCAGCAGACGAAAGGCCTCTGAGCAGGCAATATGATAAGATAATGTTACTTATACCCAGCCGACCGCAAAGGCCACATCAGGGCTGAGGCAATATGAATGGCTCTTTCTCGCAAGAGAGATTACAACAGTTCCCACATGCAGCTAGTGAAGGGTATTATTTAGAATAATTTCCGCGATTTCTGTTTTAATTTTCCTTCTTCCACCCCCCCCCCCCCCCCCCCCCCCCCCACACACACACCTGTTTTAATTCATCTCATTCATTAAAAAAAAAAAATCTTTGCCAAGTCACTAATGTAATGGGTGGAGGAATTCTTAGCCTGCACTTGTTTTCCCCTCTTACTAAATTGTTCAACATAGTATTTTTTGGTCAATCATGGGAGATTGCATCTTTTAAGGAGATCCAAGTAAAGGCTGTTCTGCTCAGCTATTACGCTGACAATGCTTGGTTTATTAAAAAGCAGAGATGATCACTCTGACCACTTTGACTGTAGCATCCTTAAATGGATCCTCAAGCATAGGCTAAAAAAATTCTTGTTTAAATAATGATTTCAGTTTTTTCAACAACTTATTTCCTCACCACACTTTCTTTTCAATTTCTTTTCTATCCTCCACTGGCCAGTTTGGGGTACTACTGGATTCTGTGTTTTGAGCCCTTGGTGTGAGAAACCATAGAATTATAGACATGTTACGTCCATTTGATGCCGAGGGAGCACAGACACATTCAGCTGTGCCTCCCTGATGAGTCTGATCCTGATGATGAGTCTGATCCTGATGAGTTTGATCCTGCCTCCCTGATGATGATTAGGTGATATGAATGAATTCTGTCATGAAGATGGATTATAATAGTTCCCATATGCTGCTAGTATGGGGTTCAATATTTAGAATAATATGTAATTTTCCTAATTTTTTGCTTTCAATTCCTTCTTTCACTGTTCCTTTTCACCTCCCCCTACCTTTTAATTTATCTTACTTATTTACTTTTTTTTCACTGAATCTTTGTCAAATCATTAATGTAAATGATGGAGGAATTTAATTGTTAGCCTGCATTGTTCCTCCATTGCTAAATTGTTCAAAACAATACACACACACACGCACGCACACACACACACACACACACACACATGTGTGTGTTCAACATTCTTGTTGAGTATATAGTATGACTGGTTTTAAAGGTCTTCTTGTAGTTTCTTCTTCCTAAAAAGCTGGTTCACTAAAAAATGAGTAGGTCACCAGCGTGCATGTCAAAAAAAGAAAATGCGACTCCGCCTGTTGGCCCCTGGAGCAAAATTTGGCAACAAGGGTCGCACAATAATATTTAAAAGGTTAAAATTAACACAATTATCTATCACCCTTCCTCTAAAAAACAAAACAAAACAAAAACAAAATAAAGTACTCTGGTTCACACACATGTATACACTGCACAATAACTAATCTTTCACATTTTGACAATTGCATGCACTGTCATAGCATGTCCAACCATTAACAGCACTTGAGCAAATTATTTTGAAGCAGTGTAAACAGCAACATTCACTTTGGCAAAGTAAATAAGAATGTACATTGGTAATTTAATTATGTAGCAAGAACATACATGCGGACCAGCTCTGGTAACATGAATTATACAACATATCTATATAACCAGCAAGAGTGTGCAAGATATGTAAACAATTTTCTTCTGTAAGATCCTGGACTTCATTATCATTCCAACTCAGGCAGAAGAGAGTGCCAGAGAAGACGACAAAAATAGCAAAGACTTGTTTTTTAAATAAGTCAATTCTAGTGTGGGAACCTGGTGTTTTGTTGAATTTCAGGATTCATGCTAAATTTAGAATAAACAGTTTGCGGGCTAATCTAGACACAATTTTTGGCATAAACACTTTTATTGATAGCAAACAAATCCATCATGAAGAACTCCAACTTAAATAATCTGATTATGTAACTTCTAAGGCTCAAGAATTCAGAGAATTGTGCTGATTAAGGTTTCACTGAATTTGTGTTGGCTCAATCCAATTGAGTTGAACAGTGAATGAATATGAAGAAAGGGTATACATGTATGCATTCAGGAATAATCTTCTGGCACAGAGAGAGGGGTGAGTGGGAGGGAGGGACGGTGGATTTGAGGAGGGGGAGAGAGGGGGGATGGAGGGGGGAAGAGAGAGAGAGAGAGAGAGAGAGAGAGACTTTTTGACACTTTGATATTTTATCGTCATTACCAAAGAGGTCTTTTGACAAGAAAGGTCTTTTGAGAGAGAGAGAGAGAGAGAGAGAGAGAGAGAGAGAGAGAGAGAGAGAGAGAGAGAGAGAGAGAGAGATTGATAATATCTGTATTCCCAACCAAGAAGATGCTTTTTCCATCTGGCCCTTACTGAAAGTTTCAGGGCTATGGATATCAATTAATACCTCAACACTAAAATATTACTTGCATGTAAACATATTACAATAACTGTGATGATTTATAAAATTGTAGAAGAAAACATACAAGCAAACCAAAACTGTATGGCACACACACACACACACACACATACACACACACACACACACACACACACACACACACACACACACACACACACTCAAACCAGTTTATGTCATTAACTCATAGTTGTACTGACATTTAAGAAAATCTTACAAACAGAATGTCAACATTTATCATTTAAAAGATAAGGAACATAATTAATTCACACACACACACACACACACACACACACATCTCCATACAAACACACCCACACACCTCACATACACACAAACACATACATATACATGTGCGTGCGCACACACACACACACACACACACACACACACACACATACACACACACACACACAAGTGCATGTACACACACTCTTACACACACACACACACACACCACACCACACCACACCACACTACACACATATACCCTCATACACTAGCACACATACACACACACACAAGAAGAAGAAAAAAAGCATTAATTTCCTTTTTAAGAAGAAGAAAAGAAAAAAACAACAGAAAAAGCATTCTCCCCATTATAATCAGTCTTTTAATCCCCTTGTACCTTTGCCACTATCTCTTTCCCTCTAAGTGTTGGCCTCCTTTGAGTCCTATCCTTACTTTCATCCTCCATTTGCAAGAACAGCTCTTCAATCATAGCAATTGACATCATACCGGAATAGTTCCACACACACACACACACACTGGAGAGAGAGAGAGAGAGAGAGAGAGAGAAAGAGAGAGAGAGAGAGAGAGAGAGAATTTTTATAGAAGTAATGAAATATTTTGTTTAACAAGTTATTACTACTTTTGCTCTCTGCCACGTAACATCTAGTATCTATTCGTTAAGAAATGCCCATACACGTTCAGTTCAGTTCAGTTCAGTTCACTTGGACTTTGATAGCCTCACAGCTTTTTGTGTCCCAATCATCTTATTTCATAAACATTGGTTGCTTAATGCATGCATATGCTCAGGATATATTTTAATCTATTCTATTACTTTATTTCTATCAATCAAATGAGATTTTAACATATTTAAGTTTAACTCAGCGTAGTATCCAGAAGGTTTTTAAAAGTATTCAAATCTTTTGCTTTTTAATGTGCGCAGGTAGTTTGTTCCAATACGGTGCCACTCTATTACTAAATGAAAATTTTCTAATATTAGTGCGACAATATTTAATTTGGATTTTGTTACAGAATTTCTTGTAATTTGATTAGTGGTTAGTTGAAAAAATGTGTTAAATTTGTACTGTTAAGTCCCTTAACCCGTTGAGCGCCTTTAGTCAGTCAGCTGACGCGGAAATAAAAGTGCTTTCCATGTGCCTATGGGCAGTCCCCTGACGTCATGCATTTTTCTTGAGTTTTCATTCGTTACTATTTCTATCAACGGACTCAAATAGAGTTTGCGTAAAAAGCCTTATATGTCTGTAGTCTTAAAATAATATGTAATGACCACACGTGAGGGGAAAGCCCATTTATTCTTATCACTGACTGGGTGACCAGCCAGCACTTCGTGTCTCGCTTGCAAACATGGCGGCGCAACCTGACAAGCCCAGCGACCAAGTCAACGTAATTACACAGCTGAGCAGGCTCTGCTGATGATTTTTGACAAACACAATAATTTTTTTATAACGACTAACTCGAGCATGAAGGTGAGATGATGATAGTGGTGGAATTGCTGACCAATTCGTCAGTTATTGAGTAGGGCTCTGTGACCTCTCAGTGTGTGTTTCAGCTGACAGCGTCAGTCGAACGAGCCAGCCAAGTGTGTACTCTGCACTGCGTGCTGGTGTCCAGTGATGTGAAATCAGTGCGAGAGGGGATCGTGGCCTGCTCGTGGCGTGACACGGTGCAGACGAAAAGGTAGGGGAAGATGAGGAGGAAAGAGAGGGTTGAAGTTGAGCAAGGGGGTGTGGGTGGGGGGGGGGGGGGCGTGATCGTGGACTGGTCAGTCCTGCATCGAGTGTGAGCGTCTTGACAGACTTCCAAACTGTTTTACTTTCATTTACAGGTGTAGTGTGACAATACAAACTTTTATTTCAACTTTTTTTGCTGTGTGTTCTGTGTTTGGATGTGGTAAATACATATGTTTTTGATCGTGCAAAAAAATCTATCCAAATCTACAAGCCTAAATACTTTTGTATTATCAAAATTAAAACAAAAGAAGCCCAGATTCAAAATCTTCATCAATTTCCTCAAAAATGATATAGATTTTCATTTTTCTATCTTTTGTAGTTTCTGAGCTAGAATTTTTTGTTAATTATGACCCCCAAATCATGAGATTTCCCCGGCACCTGGAACACCTTTGTTTGTACTATTGTGAGGCACTGAACGGGTTAAATAGCTTGTAAGTCTCATCAATCTCCCCTTATTCGTCTGAACTTTAACGATGGTAAATTTAACCTTCGCAATCTATCTCAGTATCTGCATAGCTAACAAATTTGAATTCCTTAATTAACAAGTGGCTCTTTTTGTACTTTCTCATATTTGCTGATTGCCTTTTTAAATAAGGGCTCCATATCACATTTCCAACTCCAGTGGGGTCAACAATGCTTATATAGTAATGTAAAAACTTCAGTATCCAAATATAAAAAGACCGCTGATAGCCGAGCCCATTTTCATTT
>JAFLJL010003516.1:0-10000 GCA_018398815.1 Conus ventricosus
GCCACCCACCCACACAACACACCTGTGTGTGTGTAGTGTGTGTGTGTGTGTGTGAGAGAGAGAGAGAGGAGAGAGAGAGAGAGAGAGAGAGGAGAGAGAGAGAGAGAGAGAGAGGAGATGCCATTATAATTTATCTTCGGGGAAGAGGTTTTGCGTCACACGTTCCACATAACAAACGACTACATAACAAACAAAGCTAGAAAAAGTCTTAACTTTTGAAGGTAATAAGCAGACAGCACTGGGGACAGGACACAAAGGCACTAATATCTCTCGCTACCTCCCTTGTACGTTCACAGCTGACGTATGGCCAGGAGGTTTTTTTCAGCGCTCCAGCGCACTTGTTAAAGAAACTGCAGAGCATAGATTCTAAAGCTTACAAACTTGCTCTGGGTGTACCAATACACGCGTCAATTTTAGGAACTTACACAGAAGCAGGTATTCTACCCCTCGATGAACAAAGAAAAGCCTCAGCTGCGAAATTTATCCTTAAAACTTCTGCTTATGAAACATTTTCACAAAAAGAAACAAATCTTAATTCAGAAACTGACTTTGCAAAAAGAGCTAGAACAATACAGTCGTTGAAGTCCATCAATGCATTTGCCTCAGATATTATCTGTCATACAGAGCTGAACGGGAAGAATGTTGCAAGTAAACCTTCTTTTTCTCCACTTCCAGAATGGGAACAAAATCAACCAATATTTGACATTGATCACACAGATTTATCCAAAAGCCATTCCCCTAACCTATTAAAATGTTTAGTTGATTCCCACTTGGAAAGTAAGTATACAGACTATCTAAAGATACACACCGATGGATCAGTTCTTGATGATGGAAATACTGGTGCAGCTTTTTGTAATACCCTCATTAAAAACAGAAAAAAACGATACTACATTGGTAAACATTATTCCATTTTACTGCTGAACTTGTAGCCATACTTATGTCATTAAATTACATTGTAGATCTTTCGACGGATACATGCAAAATCTTATTCTGTGTGGACTCAAGTCTGTTTTACAAGCCATTAAATCCCGAGGCATAAAAAAACGACTGGAAATGACTATTGAAATAAAACATATTATTCATGAGTTGTCTCTAAAGGGTACCAGTATTACCTTTTGCTGGATTCCTTCTTACTCCGCAATCACCCCAAACGAGTGGGCAGATCATGCGGCTAAAAGGGCAGCAAAAAATAAAGAAGGGTCACGGCATCTCAACATTCGACTAGATCTGCATGAATTTAACCAGCGCATAGAAAAAAGTGTCTCAAAATCATGCACCATGAGATCCGTGTGTGACAAGTCATCACTCAGTAAGAGATCCGTGTGTGACAAGTCATCACTCAGTAAGAGATCCGTGTGTGACAAGTCATCACTCAGTAAGAGATCTGTGTGTGACAATCATCACTCAGAAGAGGTCTGTTGTGACAAGTCATCACTCAGTAAGAGATCTGTGTGTACAAGTCATCACTCAGAAAGAGATCTGTGGGACAAGTCATCACTCAGTAAGAGATCTGTGTGTGACAATCATCACTCAGTAAGAGATCTGTTGGACAAGTCATCACTCATGAGAATCTGTGTGTGACAATCATCACTCAGTAAGAGATCTTTGTGTGAAAGTCATGACTCAGTAACAGATCTGTGTGTACAAGTCATCACTGAAAGAGATCTGTGTGTGACAATCATAAACTCATAAGAGATTGTGTGTGACAAGTCATGATCAGTAACGATCTGTGTGTGACAAGTCATCACTCAGTAAGAGAGGGCCATTAGGTCATCTGTCTTCCACTTTTCGCGACGATCATGTGTGATTCACATTTCGGCAATGATCATGTTGATTCACATTTCGGCAATGATCATGTTGATTCACATTTCGGCGACGTCATGTGTGATCACATTTCGGCAATGATCATGTGTGATTCACTTTTGGGCAATGATCATGTGTGATTCACATTTGGGCAATGATCATGTTGTTCACATTTCGGCAATGATCATGTTGATTCACATTTCGGCAATGTTCTTTTGATTCACATTTGGGCGACGTTATTCTGACGGTCACATTTCGGCGACGAGCATGTATTATTTACATTTCAATGAGATCAGCTATCTTTACATTTAGGTGACGATAAGCTATCATTCACAATTAGTGACGACCATTTCCATTTAAAATTCGTGACGATTATCTATTATTCACATTTCAGTGACGATCATCTGTATTCACATTCAATGACGATCATCTGTTATTCATATTTCAATGACGATCATCTGCTATTCATATGTCAATACTATCATCTGTTTTCATATTTCAATGAAAAATCATCTGTTATCATATTTCAATGACGATCATCTGCTATTCATATTTCAATGACGATCATCTGTTATTCATATATATTTCAATGACAATAATCTACCATTTCACTTTTCAGTGACGATCACCGCTATTCACATTATTTCAAAGAAAATCATCTACCATTTTACGTTTCAATGACGATTCTCTATCATTCTCATTTCAATGACGATCATCGTCCCTTCAATTTCAATGACGATCATCTACCATTTCCCATTTCAGTACGATCATGTATCATTCACATTTGGGCGACATGTTCATTTTGGGCTTGTCCCAGATATCTGTCATCATCTAAAATTTAGGAATCAAACACGTTTTTCACTGGGTTTATCTATTGCTTTCCTCTCTGTCATCATCTAGAAAGAAACACGTTATTTTCACTGGGTTTCTCCATTAGCCTTTTCCTCTCGTCATCATCTCAAATTGGGGAAACAAACGACTTTATTTTCACTGGGTTTCTCCATTGGGCTTTTCCTCTCTGCATCAACTAGAAACAACACGTTATTTCACTGGTTTTCCATTACCTTTTCCTCCTGTCATCATCTCAAATTGAGAAACAAACGACTTTTATTTTCACTGGTTTACACATTGGGCTTTTCCTCTCTGTCTTCATCCAAATTGAGGAACAAACCACATTATTTTCACTGGGTTTCTCCTTTAGCCTTTTCCTCTCTGTCATCATCTGGAAACAAAGCACGTTTTTTCACTGGTTTCTCCATTAGGCTTTTCCCTCTCTGTCATCATCTAGGAAACAAACCAACGCTATTTTCCTGGGTTTCTCCATTGGGCGTTTCCTCTGTCGTCAGTGGTTTCAAACTCCATTGCATCCTGGCGCAAAAACAAACTGATCTGTACTGGTAGTTGTTATAGTTGTCACAGGGGGAAAAACTAAGGCTGTTTAAAGGGAAATTTGGGCTCTGTTTGATGGAATTGGCTCTGTTTGAGGGAATTGGCTCTGTTTGAGGGAATTGGCTCTGTTTTGCTGTTCATCCCTTCATAAAAATGGTGAACTCATGTTGCCTGGTTGACTTGATTGATACGTTGCCCAGCTGTGTTCTATATTCAGTGAATCAGCATTTGTGTCTGTTCCTCCTTATGGAAGAAAATGCATCACATCTTTGTTCTATATTCAGTGAAATCAGCATTTGTGTCTGTTCTTCCATATGGAAAAAATGGCATCACATCTTTGTTTATATTCAGTGAAATCACTTTCGTTTTCTGTTCCTCCAATGGAAAATGGAAATCACATTTTTGTTCTATATTCAGTGAAATCAGCATTCTTTGGCTTTTCCTCCATATGGAAGAAATGGCATCACATCTTTGTTCTTATCAGTGAAATCAGCATTCGTGTCTGTTCCGCCATATGGAAGAAATGGCATCACATCTTTGTTCTATATTCAGTGAAATCAGCATTTGGTCTGTTCCGCCTATGGAAGAAATGGCATCACATTTTTGTTCTATATTCAGTAAAATCAGCATTTGTGTCTGTTCCGCCATATGGAAGAAATGGCATCACATCGTCTACAGTGGAGAAATGAAGTTGATGTTGTCGCCGCACTGTTGGATAGAATGAAAGTTGATGTTTGTCGCCGCACTGTTTGATAGAATGAAAGTTGATGTTAGCACCCGCACTGTTTGATAAATGAAAGTTGATTTTTGGGTTCGCCTCACTGTTTGATAGAATGAAAGTTGATGTTTGTCCCTCACGGGTTTGATAGAATGAAAGTTGATGTTTGTCGCCACACTGTTTGATAGAATGAAAGTTGATGTTTGTCCCTAAACTGTTGATAGAATAAAGTTGATTTTCGTCGCCACACGTTAAATAGAATGAAAGTTAAATGTTTGTCGCCTCACTTTTTGATAGAATGAAATTTGATGTTTGTCACCACACTGTTTGATATAATGAAAGTTGATGTTTGTCGCCACACTGTTGATAGAATGAAAGTTGATGTTTTTCGCCAAAACTGTTGATAGAATGAAAGTTGATGTTTGTCGCCTCACTTTTTGATAGAATGAAAGTTGATGTTGTCGCCGCACTATTTGATAGAATGAAAGTTGATGTTTGTTGCGCACTGTTTGATAGAATGAAGGTTGATGTTGTCGCCTCACGTTTGATAGAATAAGTTGATGTAGCTGCCACACTGTTTGATAGAAGAAGTTGATTTTTGTTGTAAAAAATTCCCGGGATAAAAACAAATATTGTTTGTTGCATGTGATTGCATTTTTGGTTCACAGCGGCGTTTGGAACCTATCACATTTCGTTTGAAAAACGTCAGCTTTATTCCCACGAGACTATTGTTATGGCGCTTGTAACTTATCACATTTCGTTTGAAAAACGCCCCTTTTTTTTACGCCAGGCTATTTTTTCTGGCGTTTTTTGCTTATCACATTTCGTTTGAAAACGCGGCTTTATTACCACGAGACGGGTTGTTCATGATACCATATCAATTCATCAGACCTTGCCGCTAGACTGTTGTTCATGAAATTAATATCAGATTCATCAGACCTTTACTCCCTTATAAAATCTTTATACCAGAAATGCCCGGAGAGTCTAAACATCATTCTTATTCTGCGAGTTCGGTTGTGCTTGCTGGACACACACACACACACACACACACACACACACAACAACACACAAAACGCACGCACGCACGCACGCACGCACGCACGCACGCACGCACGCACGCACGCACGCACCACGCACGCAACGCACTCTCACACACACACACACCACACGCGCGGCGCGCAAGCCCGCACGCAACGCACGCACCACGCACGCACGCACTGCACCCCAAACACAGACATATACACACATACACACACGCACGCACACATACACACAGACTTTACGCACGCACGCACTATACATACAGACACAGACCACACCACACACACACACACACACAAAAACACACACACCACACACGCACGCACGCACACACACACACACACACACACACACACGTCTGCCCTGTCTGTCTCTCTCTCTCTCTCTCTCCTCTCTCTCTCTCTCCGCTCTCTCTCTTTCTCAGCCCTCTCCTCCTCCCCTCTCCCCTCTCTCTCCCCCTCTCTCTCTCTCTTCTTCTCTCTCTCTCTCTTTCTCCCTGTATAACTTCTGTCTGTCTTTCTCAATGTCGATCTGTCTCTTTCCCTTCTTTTTCTCCGTCTGTCTGTCTCTGTCTCGTTCTCTGTCTGTCTGTCGTCAGTCTGTCTCTGTCTCTCTGTCTCTGTCTCTCTCTTCTCTCTCTCTCTTCCTCTCTCTCTCTCTCTCTCTCTCTCTCTCTCTCTCTCCCACACACTCACACACACATTTAACGGGATTGAGATGACTGTGTTGAATGCGTCAAATATTTAGGAATTTATTTTTCAACGAAGCTAAGCTTTGTTGCTGCATGTCGTGACCTTACAAGCAAAGAAAAAAAAAGCTTTATTATCATTCTGCAAAATTTTATTTAAGCTAAAATGTAACTCTCATTCTTGTTTTTTTAAGTTTTTTGACTCACAGGTTCAATCTATTGCTCAGTATGGGGCAGAGTTATGGGGACTTGACAATGCGCACACCATTGTGAAAAACTGCATCTTTTGCTATTATAACGATTCCTAGGCGTTGAAATGCGAACACCTAATGACCTGGTGTAGGGAGAAACAAATAGATATCCTTTTTACTTTAACTCAGCTATAAAGTGCATCATTTTTGGGTTTAAAACCTGAGGGAAAAATGATGATTGCGGATTACCTTATAAGGCCTACAGAACGCTTTTTGTTTTGGGATTTGCGAGGGAAGAAAAACTGGGCCTCAAATATTCGCAGTAAATTGTACATGTTTGGGTATGGTTTTGTGTGGCTAAATCAAGGCGTGGAAGGAATTAACGAGTTTTTGATAATTTTAAGGAAAGGTTAATTTTGTGCAGGGGCAAGACTGGAATTTTCATATTAATAATGGTGATAGGTTAATGTTAACAGACCTTTTGCACTGTCCCTGACGTTAAAACACATTTATTGACCCAATTTAGACGGGCATTAGGATGCATACTGACAAATTTAGATTTGGCATTCTGAAATGGGGTACAATCGCATTCGCTATAGAGAAACATAGTGAAAAGAATGATAGTCCACTTTGTCAAAAAGAGAAGGAAAGTGGGTACACTTCATTTTATGTTGTCCATTCTGTATGACCTAAGAGCACAGTACTTTTCCGTTGAAATATTTCAAAGTGCCAAGTCAGTTTAGTTTTACATTGCTTATGCGAGTAGGGCACGAAAAAACAGTCAGGAAATCTGTCAATCTATTTTTATAAAGCCTTTAAGCTAAGTTCCATTCTTACTTCTTAAACTTATTCCAAGTGCGTTTTGAATGATTTCACTGTTCACAATTGTCAGTTTGAGAAATGTTTGTATATATGTATCCCATCATAGGGGCAATGGCCTAAACAAAATTAAACTTTCCGTATCCGTATACGTATCTCTCTTCCCCTGTGGCATTTTTCCCCCGGGCAGGCAGAGCAGCCACCGTTGCTTACTAACAGCAAAACAGCAAGACAGCAAGACACTATTTTCCTGTAGAAAACAGCAAGACCCCTATTTTTCCTGAAAACAGCAAGACAACTATTTTTCCTGGAGAGACATAAGACACTATTTTTCCTGTAGAGACAGCAAGCACTATTTTCCTGTAAGACAGCAAGACACTATTTTCCTGTAGAGACAGCAGACACTATTTTTCCTGTAGAGACAGCAAGACACTATTTTTCCTTGGAGACAGCAAGACACTTTTTTCCGTAAGACAGCAAGACACTATTTTTCCTGTAGAGACAGCAAGACACTATTTTTCCTGTAGAGACAGCAGACTATTTTTCCCGTAGAGGGCGCAAGACACTATTTTTCCTGTAGAGACGCAAGACACTATTTTTCCTGTAGGACAGCAAGACACTATTTTTCCTGTGGAGACAGTAAGACCCCTATTTTTCCTGTGGGGACAGCAAGACACTATTTTTCCTGTAGAGACAGCAAGACACTATTTTCCTGTGAGACAGCAAGACACTATTTTTCTGTAGAGACAGCAAGACACTATTTTTCCTGTAGAACAGCAAGACACTATTTTTCCCGTAGAGACAGCAAACACTATCTTTCCCGTAGAGACAGCAAGACACTATTTTTCCTGTTTGGACAGCAAGACACTATTTTTTCCCGTAGAGACAAAACAAACACTATTTTTCCTGTAGAGACAGCAAGACACTATCTTCCTGTAGAGACAGCAAGACACTATTTTTCCTGTAGAGACAGCAAGACACTATTTTTTCCCGTAGAGACAGCAGACACTATTTTCCTTAAACAGCAAGACACTATCTTTCTGTAGAGACAGCAAGACACTACTTTCCCGTAAGACAGCAAGACACTATTTTTCCTGTAGAACAGCAAGACACTATTTTTCCTGTAGAGACGCAAGACACTATTTTTCCTGTAGAGACAGCAAGACACTATCTTTCCTGTAGAGACAGCAAAACACATTTTTCCTGTAGAAAACACAAAAAAAAAACAAAAACTAACAAACAAGCAAACGAAAACAACAACACAAAACAACAACACAAAACAACGACACAAAACCCAAAAACACAAAAACCCCCCTTTTTCACCGAGATATCATTTTGCATGACCAGGTGAACCCATACCCTTCCTGTGGACACTCCCTGTGTAGACCCAGGCTGATACTTCCTGTTGGGCACTCCCTGTGTAGACAGGCTGATACTCCTGTGGACACTCCCTGGTAGACAGGCTGATACTCCTGTAGACACTCCCCCGTATAGACAGGCTATACTCTTGTGGGCACTCCTGTGTAGACGGGATGCTCCTGTGGACACTCCTGTGTAGACAGGCTGATACTCCCGTGGGCACTCCCCGTGTAGACAGCTGGGCGCTCCTGTGATACTCCCTGTGTTGACAGGTGATTACTCCTGTAGACACTCCCTGTATAGTCAGGCTGATACTCCTGTGGCACCCCTGTGTAGACAGGAGCTGACGATCCTCTGGACACTCCCTGTGTAGACGGCTGATACTCCTGTGGACACTCCCTCTATAGACAGGGGTGAATACTCCTGTGGAACTCCCTGGGGTAGACAGGCTGATTAACTCCTGTGGACACTCCCTGTATAGACAGGTGATACTCCTGTGGACCCCCTCCTGTACAGAGAGGCTGATAATCCTGGGACACTCCCTGTATAGACAGGCTGATACTCCTTTTGGACACTCCCCGTAAGAAGCTGATACTCCTGTGGACACTCCAAGTGTCGTTGTGACCACGTGTCGTTGTGACCAAAGTGTCGTTGTGACCTCGTGTCGTTGTGACCAAATATAATGTTCTTGTCCTTTTGATTTGGTCACAACGACATATGGTCACAAACCTCATTTCGGTCACAACAACACGTGTCACAATGACATTTGGTCACAACGACACGTGGTCACGACATTTGGTCACAACGACACTTGGTCACAACGAACGTGGTCACAATGACATTTGGTCACAACAACACGTGGTAGACATTGGTCACAAAGACAACATGGTCACAAAGACATTTGGTCACAACGACACGTGGTCACAACGACACATGGTCACAATGACATTTTGGTCACAACGACACGTGGTCACAACGACACATGGCACAATGACATTTGGTCAAACGACATGTGGTCACAACGACACATGGGCACAACGACATTTGGACACAACGACCGTGGTCACAACGACACATGGCACAACGACATTTTGGGCACAACGACACGTTTGGGCACAACGACACGTGGTTGCAACATGTAAAGTGGTCACACGACATTTGGTCCAACGACACCCTGGGCACAACGCACTTGGTCACAACGACACTGGTCACGACCACGTGGTCACAACGACACGTGGTTCAAACCCCAGGACCCCAGTGACGAAAGGAAATCCTTTTTAGGAGATCTCCTGGTCGTGATGGTCGTAGGAAAACGGAAAGGCGCCGACGGTGACACTGTCGTTGATGTAGTTTTGTGCTAGAGTGCTGTCATGATTTAACATTCCATACATTGAAGTAGTTTTGTGTTGGAGTGCTGTCATGATTTACATTCCATGTCGTTGATGTAGTTTTGTGTTGGGGTGCTGTCATGATTTACATTCCATGTTATTGATGTAGTTTTGTGCTTGAGTGCTGTCATGATTACATTCCATGTCATGATGTATTTTGTGCTTGAGCGCCGTCATAGTTTACACCATTGGTTTCATTGGCACCCTTGGTTACATTGGACACCATTGGTTACATTGGACACCATTTGTTACATTGGGCACCATTTGTTACATTGGACACCATGGTTACATTGGACACCACTGTTACATTGGGCACCATTTGTTACATGGACACCATTTGTTACATTGGACACCCACTGGTTTTCATTGGACACCATTTGTTACATTGGACACCATTTGTTACATTGGACACCTTTGTTACATTGGACACCATTGGTTACATTGGACACCACTGGTTTCATTGGACACCATTGGTTACATTGGACCCACTGGTTACATTGGACACCATTTGTTACATTGGACACCACTGGGTTTCATTTGGCACCAAATTTGGGTTTCATTGGACACCATTTGTTACATTGGACACCACTGTTACATTGGACAA
>JAFLJL010003518.1:0-19550 GCA_018398815.1 Conus ventricosus
GTTTAGCATCAGCATCCTTGGCCCCCTCGAAGTCATGTCGACCTTACTTTTGTCTTGTTGTGCTTTGTTTGTCAAATGTCATTGGCGGTAAGTTCTAAAAACTTTCCTAATCTTACTTTTTGGATAAACCTCTGCCAAAGGGTCGAAGCGCGAAGCGCAAGTTCCCCCTTAAAATCAAATGAGTAGTTTCAAGTCGAAAAAAGGGGAGCAAAAATCTTTAGGCAATTTTTTAATCACTGATGATAAGTATGTAAATGCGCGCATATATGTGTGTGTGTTGTGTGTTTGTGTGTTTTGGTCTATGGACAATGCCAACTCGTCAAAGCACGAGAAATAAAGTGTGAGGAAATTGAAGTTTGCAAGCGCTTAGTGGTGGTTAAATGTCTGGATTTTTTTGTGGTATATGTATGTTTTAACAGCTGTCCCTATCCCAGCCAATGGCGGACCACTGGTCTGAAAGATATGTCAGAAGGGGCAACTGCCAAAGGTCCATCACGTTCTGCAAGGTTAGACTCTGGATATTTTTTATATTTATTATTATAAAGTTTAAACAGCATGCTTTTTTTCAATTTTGAAAAATACCGTTTGTTTAATCAGATAAATGAACTGTTTGTATTGTTTGTATAATGCACATGACTTTGATGGTGGTAATGCTGTGTGTGCGTTTTGTGTATATGCGTCTGTGTGTCCCAGTTTATGTGTGTGTGTGCGCAAGTGAAATATGTATGAGTTTTTTTTTTATGTGTGTTATGCATGTGGGCGTTTAGACCTATTTGCATGAAATGTAAGTGTATATTTTGTTAAACGCAAAGAGCTCCACACTGCATGGAGGAATGCACTATATAAATATTTCACTATTATTATTTTATTATTTACTATTATGTTATTAAATTGTATATCCATTTTTCACATTTATTTTCAGCGATCTGAGCCGCCCCAGCCAAAAAGGTGCGAACTAAAGATACGCGAACTGAAGACGGAGTGCCCCCAAAAGGGGCTTCATTTAAAATTGATTTCGGGTAGGAAAAAAACTTAAACTTTCATTAATTTGATGGAAGTATAGGGTTTGGAATATTTTAAGACTGCTTGAAAAATCCTTTCAAATTGAAAACTGTCGGCAAATTTTAAACATTTAGAGTGTTCTTGAACAGCATTTTACAAGACTTACAATTGTCTCTCACAGTGATAACATTTCCTGCCCAAGTTAAACTATATTGCTTGAGTCTGACAGAAGATCTCTTTTAAATTTTGTACAGCGGTACCCCCCCTTAAATTAGACCTCCCATGATGAGACTCCCTCCTCAAACAACCTACTTTCCTGAGATTGCCCTTCTTTGTATTACAATTACTTACATGGACCCGCTTCAATTATACTGTGGTAGTAAGTCAAAGTAAACAAAAGATCCCATACAAAAATAATGATCATCATTACCTTGACCTTGAATTTGATCTTGAAAACGTAATTCCTTTTTGTGTAATATCTTTGAATGTCAAATTTAATATACATATGTATTGGCTTATTGTAAATTCACAATGATCTCAACCAACACATTACAATTGTCGAGGACCTCAGCGAGCTGCGAGGGGACTTGGGATCTGCTCAGCGATGCATCCGTTACAAATTATGTAGTGTATTGCAGTCGAAGGACATCGGCTAACAGGACCATGGCGCCCAACACCATCAACAAAAGGGTGCGTTTCCATTTCATTCCCAAATTTCCCCTTAAACAGCTCTTTAAACTTAAGGAACTGCAGCTTATGTTCAATCTGAGCAATTTTTGCATTTTGATTTAAATAAAATTTCCTGATCAGACTGGAGCACTTAATCGCAATTAAAACTGTTGATTAGAAATAATATGATTACAAATATATGCTTTTTTATTAAAGTGTCATCGAAATATATAAAAAAAGCTACATGTAAATGTTTTTCATAAGATTTTTTATATAAGATATAGTTGAGTAGCAAAATAAGAAAAATGCACCACTGACTAGGATTGCTTAACCTTAATGGTTTTGATTTAAATTTCTGCATTGCCAATTCAGACTACTTTTTAAAATTTCATTGCTTAACTTTGGAAAGTATTTTTGATGGATTAATTGGGAAACCCCCAACAGTGGAACATGTAAGGAAAAAAAACAAAATATGTTGCTTTTCTAGGATTCTGTTACTGTCATTTAAAACTAGGGACAATAGTAGTAGGCTGAACTATAGTGTAAGTAGCACAAAGAAATTGAGAGGAAGCGTGCTAGTATGGGGAATATAGGCCAATATCAAATTATATTTTAAGTACTGACAGTCTATTATTGAGCAAGAAGAAATATGTAGGAATGGTTTGTTTACAAATTAAAAGATAATAAAACCAAATATCAGGGTATGCGAGGACACATTTAAAGCTCACTGGATTTCATGGGCCACTGAAAACCCAGTGTGTTATAGCCGTTTTCAAAGTAGTGAAGTGCTATTATTGACAAGAAGAAACATGGTTGGTTGTTTGCAAATTAACCGAAAGGACAAATTAGTTTTTGTTGAAATCAAGACATCGCAATCCACATGACCAACTCCAGGTCAAAACTGAGAAGAAAAAGTTCTAGAGTCGTCTAATTCATTTCAACTTAGACCATCGAATATTACAAGCTTGTACAAATAACTCCGTGAAGTGTACCCTGACCTTTTCTAATAGTTCCACTAATTCACACTTGTCAAAACTTATACTGAAGACTTGGGGTTAGGAAAACTACTAGAAAATGTAAAACAATAAAATGCGCATTTGGTTATGAAAGGGCAGCAGTGACACATGACTGACAGTTTTGGACTGGTCCACTTTATTGAAAGGAAACAACTCCCCACAGAACTCTTTAGTTAAGACAATGCCCTAAGACATGTTCTTTGATTTCTTTTTTTTGTTGGGGTTTGAACATTTTGTAAAAAAGAAATTATTTGAGGTGTTGATCTTTACATTTCAGAGTTTGGCAAGAAGGAGGGTCAAATGAATGTCCCTCTGAGCTTTAGGGAGGAATCAGAAGTTTGAAAGAAGAGGTGCAGAGGCAGAAGGAAGAAGTGAGGGGCTCAGAGATGTGCAGGAAGACTGTACTGAAAAGAGGAAGGCTACAATTTGATAAAAAACTATGTACATCATAAAAGACCAAAGACAGACATCAAAACAGGCACTTAGAGACACAAAAGAAGAACTTGCTAAGGGCGATTAAAAAGAGGCTACCAGAGCAAACAGCACAAACAACACGATCAGAACAGATAGCAAACACACAACCAGAACAGATAGCAAACACATCATGGATACTCTTCCACACTGAGCCTGCACCATCACTTGCAATCAACACTCTCTGTGGCACACCCTGCAACACGTTCAGTAACGCACACACACACATCAGCAACTCTACACATCTCACAGGTTTCCTTCACCCCCAAACACCACACATGGCACCAGGTTTCATCACACCACCTCTACAATGGCCTCACTGAAACGATCTCCCGTGTATTTGATGCAATCATCAACTGATGGAAAAAAAGACGCAAGAACGCTTGCCCGCAAAAATGTTCACAACAGAAACAATTAATTAAGTTGCACCTTCAAAGGCGAAACCAACACACAAAACAACTTTTCACCCAAGCCAGCACTGGATGGAAGGTACGGACATGCTCTGGAAGCGACCCGGAAACTTCCCAGGGACCCATACAGTGTTGTGTATGCTGCTGTCTCAAATTGTGCAGAAAGTCTCAGACAGCAACAGACTAAAGCAGAATTAAAATAGGACCCTCCTTCCGGAGTCAGAGTGTGGTGAGGTAAATCAAAAACTGTAATTTTCTCATCCCTTTTGAGCTGGTGCATTTATATCATAGTGATTCTACTTACTGTTTGGCATGAACCTCTTTTAAGCATGGGTAAGATAACAACAAAATAAGAACCTGGGAACAAGCAATGAGTTCATTTTTTATTTTAATTAGGTTCTGAAACATATTCAATGCCTATCATTATTTGTTTGAAACATTTCTTACCTTCAGAGGACAACATCCAAATATTCCAATGTCCATCACTGGTTTAGATTCGTCCTTTACATTCTTCTTACATTTTAAAGTGGTTTCATAATCTTGTTGACTGCTTATCCCATCCACTGCAGGCTAAAGTTCAGTAAAACTATCATTTGTAATGTTCTTAAATTCCAATATTGTCCTTAACCATCCGAACACTCTTTTTCTAACTATTTTGGGGTCATAAAATTAGGTGTACGTCTTGAATTCCATCATGTCTGGACAAATGTTCATCTACAGTTAAAGGTGTGTGTGTGGTGCATGCCCTCCTGTGTCTTTGTAGGCAAGTAATAAGCAACGATTTTACATTATTTTCTATGATTAGTGTTAATTTTTATTCTTGTATCCATGTTAAGCACTGAGCTTCATGTGTCAACAAAAGAAAGACAGCTATCAAATTCTCCATGTGGTGGGGGGGTGTCTAATGTTGTTTGAATCAAATACTTCATCGAGTAGTATGTCTTTAATGTGTGTGTGTTAGGTTTTTTTTGGGAGGGGGAATGTTGATTTGAGTTCAATTTAACTATGGTTATAGAGTTTTGTTGTTTCAAAAATACCTGAGCCAATGATTAATCAGTCATTTGCAGTTTCAAAAGTGCCAACAGATAAAACCTGATGTAACAGCAGCACCTGGAGTTTACAACCGAATTGACTGTCCCTTCCCACCTTTCTCAAGTGCAACAAGTATGAAAGGAATATTCAATGATTTTTACGAAAATAAGGTTTCATATTAGGGACATGTTAAATTACAGTTTTGAGTTTTAAAATTGTTCCATATATCAAACTTTGTTCATGTGTCCATAACATGATTCAGAATCGGACATCAACTTGATATTATAAAGAACATTATAAAAAAAAATCGGCAATCCTTTTTGTTTATATATGTAATATGAAATAACTTGCAATTTGTTTTGAGTGCGCATTTTCATTACTCATTATGTTACCTTTATTTTTGTATTGCCTGGCTACAAAGAATTAAATGTTAGATTAAACTGAATTGAAACTGATTTTCTGGTGTTGATATTTTGGTGTGTTGCCTGTCATGCTGTACAGTTGATTATTTAAATCACTTTTCTAGCACACTTAGTGAACTTGTGGACTTATTCCACAACTTCTATGAAATTATGAGCCAAGCAGTGCTATGTCAGGTTTGTGGAATTATCCACAAATTCATAGAAAAATATTCCCACAATTCTAGAATTATTTTTGGCAATTATGAATTAATGTTCCTGTAAGTTTGTGAAATATTCCCAAGGGGGGGGTTTGTAGAATAATACCCAGAAGAATTATAGAACTAAATCCAGAGATTTCGGAATTATTCCAGAAGTTTATGGAATTTTCCGAAGGGGGTTTGTAGAGTATCCAAAAATTACAGAACTATATTCCAGGAGTTACTGAATTATTCCAGAAGTTTATGGAAATAAATTCGCATAAGTTTTTGGAATTATTCCACAAGTTATAGAATTAGTTCTATAAGTTTGTGTCTAAATTAATTCCATAAGTTTTTGGAATTTTTCCACAAGTTATAGAAATTATTCCTATACCTTTGTGGAATTACTCCACAAAATTGTTCCAGAAATTTGTGGAATGTTTCCACAAATATTCCGTCATTCTCCAATTAATAATACGTGAATTTTCTGAATAACTTCCAGACATCTAGAACGTATTTTCCGGAAAATTATAGAACATTTTCTATAACTTTTTTATGGAATTATTCCCAGACCATTTCGCCAGGGAAAGACAACAACAGTATGCCTCAACACGCATAGATGGATTTGTGTAAGAGCTAAACAGCCCAAGAGTGTAAACCCCACAGAAGAGACCATGATCACATTATTGAAAGTTTCAGAGGAGCAGCACATAGTAAATGCAATCTCACTAAAGTTTGATCCTAAGACCATGAAACTGCCTATATTCTTTCATAACTTGCGAGGTTACGACTTCTCATCTTATAATGAAAGCAGTGGACGATGCTTCAGGTGTCCCATGCATCTCACAGTCATCAGAAAAGTACATGTGTTTCACTTTAAATAACATGTCTTTTATGACTCCAATGCAACACATGAAGGGGCTCATTAGAGGCACTGGCTATGTCCTTAAAGCCCTGCCCAATAACGAAGACTATTTTGACTCAACCGCTTGAAGAAAGGTTGTTTACCCTTATGAGTACATGAACATTGAAAGGTTTGACGAAGATACACCTTCCACCTAAAGGCGCGTTCTTTTTCTAGTCTTTAGAGGAAAGGACATCAGTGATTCTGATTACCAACATGCTCAAGATGCGTGGCAAAAGTATAGAGTGTAAAACGATGGACACTATCATGACTCCTACTTGAAGGCCGATGTATGTTTGTTGGCGGATATTTTTGAAAATTATAGAAAGACCTGCATGAAACATTATAGCCTGGATCCTGCGCATTATATTTCTGCGCCGGGGATGAGTTGGGCGCTTTCTTAAAGTTTACTAAAGTACAGATTGATTTATTGTCAGATTTTACCAATGATTCAGATGATTGAAAACGGATTGCGTGGAGGAATTAGTATGGCGTCGCATCATTACTGTAAAGCAAACAACAAATACTTGGACGACTATGATCCGAGTAAAAGGTCTAACTATCTCATGTATTTAGATGCAAACAATCTGTATGGATGGGCTATGGCGCAATCGTTTCCCATTACGCAACTTTAAAATGTACACAGGCGGCGATCCGAATAATATTTCAAAAGGCATTAAAGTGGTTGGGCAGTTTAAACCCCCAATCAACAGCGTGGTTTCATTCTAGAAGTTGACTTAGAATATTCTCATGAACTCCATGACCTGCATAATGACTACCCATTAGCTGCAGAAAGTCTAAAGATGGATCCAAGAGAGCCCCTAAACTTGTGCCTAATCTTCGAGGCAAAAAAAATTATGTCTGTCATTACAGACTTTCACAATTTTATTTAAGACAGGGGTTGAAGTTGACAGCTGTTCATCGCATAATTGCTTTTGATCAAGAACAGTTCATGAAACCATACATCATGAAGAACACTGATCTCAGAACTAAATCTACAGATGCTTCAGAAAAAGACTTTTTCAAGCTGATGAACAACAGCTGTTTCGGAAAGACTATGGAGAATCCGCACAAGCGCAAAGATGTTAGATTGGTCACCAGAGAGAACGAAGCAATTAAGCTGACTTCAAAACCTAATTATCAGGACTTTAGAAGATTTCATGATCAGCTTTTTGGCATAATGATGAAAAAAAAGAAAGTCAAATTAGACAAACCCGTATTTATTGGGGTTTTCTGTTTTAGAATTATCAAGCTTTTGATGTTAGAGTTTCTTTATGACTACTTTAAGCCCTCGTATCCTGAGTCCAGAGTACTTTACACAGATACAAATAGTTTTGTTATAGATATTCCTACTGAAGATATTTATAAAGACATGGAATTAGAAGTAGCTAAAGGAGCGAGTGGATGGTATGACACGTCCGATTATCCTAAAGATTCGCCTTTACATTCAATTACTAACAAGAAGGTTTTAGGAAAGATGAAGGATGAATTATCTGGAAAGGTGATCAAGGAGTATGTGGGGTTAAGGTCAAAATGTACAGTATTTCGAGCCAGGAGAAAATCATTAAAAAAGCAAAGGGAAATTCGCAGCGTTGTGCGTCAAACATATCACAGACAACTACAAAGAAGCATTGTTTGGCAATAAGACTTTTCATCATGACAACTAAAACTGCGATCTAATCTACATGAGATCACACAACAGTTGAACAAAGAAGTCATTAGATAGAACAAACACAAAACGGTGTTTTTAATCCGATTTTTCATATGCAATCGGCACTGAGGACCGCATAAACAGGGGTTTTATATTTTTCATCAAATTTTATTATAAGATCAATCATGCTTCATCCAATCATTTAAAATCTTTTCTCATGTTTGCTTGACGCGTTCGAATTTTTTTTATTATTTCAAGATATTCTTTTTCCCAATTTGGGGTTTTAGTTTTAGGTGATCTGGATGATTTAGCATGCATTGATTAATCCTCGAAAATGTTTCCTTAATAGCATTACACGCCTGAAATGATTCCCGTATCATTTTCAAGGTCTCTTCCTTTACCATTCTTGTTTCGTCTTCCTTCTGGCCTTCCATTTTAAACCAAAATATGTTTACGTAAATTAATTAAAGCGGAACTGTGTCTGGCGGAATTATCTGCAGTTCTTCTTTCACAAAAGATCTTTGAGGAGCTGGTTGTTTTGTTTTTGTCAGTTTCTCGTAAATAATACACGGGCGGATTCATCTTTACAATTCTTTTTATTTCATATGGGTCAACACTCCAAACTGGATCGGTTGCCCTGATGCGAGTGTCCCCTTCTGCTTCTCCCGGTAAATAAAGGTACCTTACTTTTAAACCAAACGGTAATAGTTTGCTGGTTGTACTGGAGTCTCCTTCAACAGCATTTATTGTTTTTCTTTTGATTGCTTGTACTGGTTTTAGGCCTTTAAATTCTTCATTTTCATTGCGCGCAAAACTGAGGGCAACCTCCTAACCCATTCTGTGTTGCGAGAATTGTCAATCAGCTCTCTGTGATACTGGTAGGAAAAAGTCTTTCGGCTAACTGTTTGTTAAAGTTTTCAACTAAAACCTGTGATCTGTGAACTCCCGGAATGCCTCTTCTAATAGTAACTCTGTGTTTTAACAATAATTGATTCACTTGGCCTTTAAATTCTTTTCCATCATCGACTTGAATCATGCGAGATAAGTTAGCGGGCCTCGTTGGTATATCAGTTGTATGGCAACAGCAACAGCAGAACACCTTTGTGTTAATGGTTCCGCATCTTTATATCTTGAAGCTATGTCAATGACTGTGAGTGCGTACTTAAATCTTTTTCGTCTAATCCTATCAGAGGGTAAATATAGAAGATCCATTGATGGGTGTCGTTTGGAGTTGTGTTTACAAAGTGCGGTCTCTGTATTCGTCTAGGGGCAGGTAAATAAATTTGCCAAATCGCTGTTTAGATAACCATTCCTTTGCTGTTTGTTCACTGACCCCCGCTGCTTGGCTTAGCTTTTTAATTGCTGTGATACCCTTCCAATATCCTTTGGGCGAATAATAGATTTTGTTCATTTTTTATTCAGCCAATATTATGTGCAACAAAAATACACGCGGTCATGCCAAAGGCAATAAACGCGATTCTTGCATCTTTTGTTTTCTGATGGTTGATAAAAGTCACTGAATTTTGGTGGGGTCAATGTCTGAACCGTTTGCCTGTTACTAGATAATATTGTTTTATTGCTTGATCAACATTTTTAAATGTGTAAGCTGCATGCCCCTGTCTTTTCAGTGTGTCATTAATAAAATCTAACTGCTCAAGTCTCTGCTTTTCATAGGCGTCTTGTGCAGCTGCTAGTTCCTCCATAGCTTTGTTATGTCTTTTTATCTCGCCGTCATCCCGTAGTTTACTAAATGCGAAATTACTTCCGCTAAAGCAAGCGCATTAACCACAGCGCCACCATCATCATTACCGAGTGAAGCCATTTTTATAAATGTATTTTTTCTTACATATTTATATTGTCTGGAATTATTCCTTGCTTAACTAGAAAATCTTTCGTGGCAACTGAAGCTGCAATGATAGCAATCAGCTTTGCTGAATCCTCAAAGTCTAGTTTGCCAAGATCTGCTGGTTTAATTCTTAACAAGCTTTTACCAAGCATTGATATCCTACACTTAGTCCTCCAATAACAGCAGAATGTATACAAGGTTGGTAACAGTTTTTTCGGTGCTCATTTTAAAAATAAAATAATTATAATTATTAAAAACATAACAGCGATGATCTCCTACAGCTACAGGGCGGCCTAAACCTTCCTGAACTTATGATGACCAAGTTGATGACCAAGCTATTATGCCCAAAAGGAGAGGCTGTATTCTTTGGCAGCGTGTGGGAAAACAAAACAGTTCCTCGGAACTGAATTCAGCATAGAACAAATTCAACAGATGTCCCACAAGACATTATAAAGTATCATAACAGGTATGAAGCGCAGCTGGGGTCTAGAATGGTGAAAAGTGTAGGGCAAACGGTTTCTTAGTTTGTACACTAAACTAGTCAGTAGATTTGCTCCCATTGATTCTGAACAAGATCTTACGTATGATTTTAACGCAAGATCCAGTTTTAACAAAGTCATTAGAGTCTCTAGGGTGTGATTTATACTATAGATTTGGAACATTGTTATCGCCATTAATCATGGGATTAATAACTTTAATCATATAGATTTTATTTCCCTTCAAAATGAACGATCTGGAAAATCAGCAGAATCAGAAAACACTGAATCAGTGGAGAAAGTAACCAAGCCAGAAAATCAGCAGAAAACGCTGAATCAGGTGGGGACCATTAAAAATCCTGGGCGTGTTGAAGCAGGGAAAAAAATTAGCGGAGTGGAACAGACAAAAAAAATTAATGTTACAGCATCATGAAAACATAACGCCGCCAACGCCAGAACAAGTTGAATTCAATGCCAGCTATAAAAACTCCATGTGATACAAGGGCCCCAAAGTCTTCATGGACATATTGAACTTAAAACTGTTGCCATTTTTGGCGCCATTGCTGCTGTTGGGGGTGGTTATTACTGTTATAAAACATATAAACAATGGCAGCCGAAACAAAAGCACCAAAAAATCTGAACCACTAAATGCAGAAAAAGACACCAGCACGCCAAAACCACCAATAACAAAGCATCATTTTGATCCATTTATAATGCAATAATATTTTAAGAACTTAATTTTAAAATTTTTTTAATAAAAATAGATCATGGCGTATTATAAAATGATGGTGTCAATAAATAAAGACATGGAGTCTATAAAAGACATTTCCATAGACCAGAATTGTAATCAATGCGGTTGCTTCGGTTGCAAGAACTTCATATAAGATCTATGCGGAGAACGCTGAGCAAGACATCCTCAACAATGACGCGTTTTTTGAGGCGTGTGTGTACTATATTAGACATCTGCTATTTAAGATAAAAACATAGATTGTATTTTTTGATAATTATAAGAACTTGAATAAGAACTTGTCTGTACTTAGAGGATGACTTAGTTATGATCTTAGTTAACTGGGTAGAACTTAATCAAGAACTTATTAAGAACTTGTGAATGACTTGAGAGGTAACTTTGGGGCAACTTGAGGATGACTACATTTAATCAGAACAGTATCCAAAATTAAACTCAATTTTAAAAACAAACATTCTGATCTGAACAAACAAACATTTGATTAGAAAAGTACCCCTAAACACAAAATAGGGAAAACCCTTATGACAGGTGAGTGTATACAGCACTGTTCTGATGCAGTGGGAAACAGGTCGTGCTTGCATTAGGGAAGTGTTTTTTGAAAGGGGTGGGGGAAGTGACTTTGTGCATTATTATCCTCATTGTTGTAAGTTCAAAGCAGCCACAGAGAGCACTTGTCAAAAGCTTGATACAATAAACAAGTCAATTGAGCGAAGTGCCGCTTTGTGGCCACCTAAATAGGCGGCCTTGTAGCAGGGCGAAGCGTTAAAGCAGGATGACGAAGTGAAGCAGGCAGATAAAAAACGCAACTATTATTTGCACTATATACATTGGCTCAGCTTATAGCGGCTGTAATCGCTATCAAAACCCGTCCATAAGACACTTGAGGCATTTTCTAAGTATAGTGTTGCCACACACTATCCACCTCGTCCTCACGGTTTTGATTTTTCTGATTTCCTTTACCTACCCAGCCGGCGGTTTTGCAAAACCGTTTTTTACTATTTTTAGAACCATGTCAGTTACTATTTTCAGCCGTCCCTGTCATTGCTGTAGGCTTAGCAGGAGCAGTGGCGCGACCTATTTCAGAGAGGCACAGAGCAGCTCGATCTAGCGTTTTACAAAACCGTTTTTTACTATTTTTAGAACTACATAACAGGAAGGTTCACTGAGATTGTTGAAGCTCAGTTGTGAGCGGTAGGTATTCTCTTTGGACCAATGGGCCCTAAATTCTGGAACCTGCAGCATTTTTCAATTTCTTTTATTTTGCTAGCAATGAAGGTAATGGGAAGCCCAACAGAGTAAAACTGTGGATAACCCAAAAAGCACCTTTGCAACAACACGTAATTTACGTGCATGATCGGCAGAATAATCTCCTTTCTGTTCAAGCCATTTTGCCCATGTTACCTTCATTCTTCCAGCTTTTTTTTTCAGAATCATGCCACGCCTTCACAGGTTTAAAAAATTCCCAAACTGAATATAGATCATTATTGTTTGGGCATCCTGTCTCTTCAAATTTCTCACTCCCTTTTGCAACCTGTCAACAACTTCGTTTTCACTTACAGTAGATGAAAAAAGGCTTTCAGAGAATGCTTCTCTCGAAATGGTAGTAACAAACATCAGCCACATTGCTGCAAGATAATTAGTAGCTCCTCTGAGTGTACTCTTTTCTAGCTTTGTTTTGCCTGTTTTTCTTTGAACAGATGTTGAACTGTTTGTTTTTGTTTGGGCTTTTGGGGAGTTTCTGTGGACCTTCCGTTTTCGCTTTTTCAATTGTTTCTATCATGTTTTTGTGATAGTCATAATTAGTTTCTAAAACAGTTTTCCTTCTTCAGTCCACCATTCTGATGGTATCGATGTTGGAAGAGGAACTGTTTGTGCATAATCCATATCTGGTAAAATTAAATTAGATGGTTCTTGTGAATAATCTAATAGATCTTGATGAACAGCGTTTGCCTCTCTAACTTCCTGAGCTAACTCTTGAGAAGAAGGGCTACCAAGTAACTCTATAGATTCTTGAGACATGAAATCAGTCAACAGAAACAAAATCAAACACAATTCTCGCTGAAGCCCAAGACACGTCTTCACACCAAAGCACTCCAAAGTAAAGTGACAACAAATCAGTGCGGGCGATATGACGCGTCTGTTGCTATCACGTGTCTATTACCACAGCTTACTATTGGAGAATGAAAGAAACATGTCCAGATATGTTTATTAACTCTGGCGGGAATGACGGGATTCGGGTTTCGCCTGCGAGTGGCCCAGACATCTTTTGTTGTATACAAAGGTCTGTAATTAGACTCTGCTCAATCACCCGTGTAGCACCGCAAGCGTAGTAACCTACCCCACGCACGCACACTCAAGTTATCTACAAGTTCTTAACTGAAGTTACCTGATCAAATGTTGTTAAAACTCAATGTGTTTGGATCAAATGTTTGGTGTCATATTTATACATTAAAAATGTTATAACAAAGAACGTATAAATACCAATCCTAGGTCACTTTCGCCCGAAACTGGTGAGGGTGAGAGAACGTAAAATACCAATCCTAGGTCACTTTTGCTCAAAAACTGGTTTGAGTGTGTGTGTGTGTGTGTGTGTGTGTGTGTGTGTGTGTGTGTGAGTGTGTGTCTCTGTCTCTGTCTGTCTGTCTGTCTGTCTGTTCTGAGGGCAACTTAACCTTAGGGTTTCTCTCTCACCCGACGCTGTAATTAACATACCGCGAAGTAATCGGATAGCCTGGTGCACCCACCGTGTATATGGCGCGTTCAGCCACAACTGCTTTTCCCTGCGTTACTCTATGGAATGTGTTCAGTCCTGGCTACTTTCCTCTACGCTACTCTATGAAAACTTTAGTAAATTAGTATTAAAAACGGACAACCGTACACAGTATGTTTGTTTGTAATAATCGTTATTTTTGGTTATTGAAGTCTCACTTGTCAGAGAACAGTAATATGCTGATTCTAGGTCACTTTCGCCCAAAAACTGGGTGAGGGCGAAAGTGGCGTAGAATGAAGGTTTTCCTGTTCTCTGTATCGGTGCAAAATCATTGCAGCTGTGTATGTTTCTTCTGTTTTCAGAATTTGTTCTCAGTTGATGTAATCAATGATAATATTTTGTGAATTTTCAGGACCAGTAATTACAGTTTGCTGTATACCGTAAAGTGTAATCAATGTGATAAGTGTTAATGTTTGGTTCAAATTCAGTTCTGTTCTTTACGGTCCTAACGTTTGTTGCAGAGCTGTAACAGTGTGTTGAGGGAAATGCTAGCGTTAGCTGAACGAGTCCCAGTTTGTCTTGGGAGTGAAGGTGGCAGATGTCCTGTTATGTTTGGGTCATTTGTCTTGTTGTTGTCTTCCTGGGCGTGTACCCCTGAGCTGTGGTAAAGACTGTAACAATATTGATCTTGCAACAAGTGTCTGAGGATGTCTGGTGATGGCCTATATTAGGACTTGTTTCAGCTGCAGTCTGACTGTTCCTGTCTGTGTGTTGTGTTGTGTTGAGAGATAAAACAGTTCACTCACCGTGAAGGACCACTGTGACACCTTGTCAGCAAGACAAGAACTGCATTGAAGCAACATATTTTTATGAACTCCCTGAAAGAGAAACTTGCTGTGTGTCCTGCATATTTGTTAATATAAAAAAAAGAAAATATAGATGTATAACTAGGGCTTCCTATAGGTACATTGAAGTGAATACTCTTCATTTCCGTTGTCCTGAGTGTTGTTTATCTTGCCTGAAGAAGACCCAAGAGGTTGAAACACGTTGTGTTTTGTCTTGTGATTCGTTTGTCCCTGTTGTTTGGGGGAATGATTTCAAACGCTTTTAAGATCTTTCGTTTTGATAGTTTTTTGTTTCTTCACTTCAATATCAGATTCAAGAGACTATGCAGCCTCAAACTGTGTCCATGTCTTTTTTTTGGTGAGACTTGAAACTGAGGTCCAGTGTATGAATTGAATGCATTCATTGAAAAACAACATCGGCAAAAAGGTATATGCATCACAGTCTGTCCTTTGTAGTTGAGCAGAAACCATGAAACAAAAGAAAAGATGCACAGGGTGGTTGTGTTGAAGGAGAGTATCATTTAAAGATGTGAATTTGACAGCCTCAGTGATAGGAATAGAAATGGTCACACATATGGCTGAAAGCATGAAAAGGCAACCATTTCAGTTCATGCATAGCTGCCAACCCTCCTGAATTTTTGTGGGGTTTCCCAGTTTAGAAATAACCACCTTATTCCTCGGTCTAAAGAAAAAAAGAATCCAGAATTTCTCATTTGAAAACAAACAACTGGGGTATGGAGTCATTTTTAAATAAGGGATGATGAAGTTTTGTGAATAGAACCTAGAAGATGTGTGAATGTGGGCAGGTGTATGGATGGAAAATGTATAATTTTCCTTTTAAACCCTTCATTTGTCAGTTGAAACATAAGGCGGTAGAAATGCTTCAGTCAAAACATGAATTGCCAACTCTTCAGCCCACCCCACTTCCTTCGTCCCTGTTTCAGGTTCCAGAATTCTGACTCCAGAAGCGGAGAAGGTTGGCAGGACTATGTTTGGGCAGTGAGGATGTAGTGTGAAGTGTGCAATGTCGAGTTCGTTCTGGTGAAAGGTGCACTGGTTTCAGGCAAAGGCTTGTGTACAGATTCAGTCATTTTTTATGAAGATTTACACCATTGTTTGGAAACTATGTTCATAACTTCACACACTGTCACAAAACAGAACTAAGACTTCCCAGTTTATGTACATATTTCACTTGAGTGAGACATTGGACACTACTCAGCTTCCTTTAATTGGCTGTAAGTACATTTTCTTTCAGCAGAAGAAAACACACAGTCACTCACACACACAGACACACACACACGCACACACACACACACACACACACACACACACACACACATGCTCACACTCACAAGAAAGTGGGGATGTTATGATATCAGTAGTTTATAAGTTCATATGATTTTCTTTCATTTCATGACATACAATAAATGCTAAATGTATACATGTATAAAACACTTAAATTTGATGCCAGTTCCTTTTGAAGGGATTACCAGATTGTTGGAATTTGAGAATCAACTCCGAGAATTTGGAAGTTTGAGTTTATTCATAAATTATTTTCAGGGGCCCTCATGCAAGTACTTCAGTAATTCCCAAACATGAATTAAAAAATGTTGCTCTTTCTGTGCAAATCACACTTTGAAGATAAACAAGCAAGCACCAAGATTCGCATTTTAATTAAAAGTCTGCTCTTTCTTTGCAAATCATACTTTGAAGATAAACAAGCAAGCACCAAGATTCGCATTTTAATTAAAAGTCTGCTCTTTCTTTGCAAATCATACTTTGAAGATAAACAAGCAAGCACCAAGATTCGCATTTTAATTAAAAGTCTGCTCTTTCTTTGCAAATCATACTTTGAAGATAAACAAGCAAGCACCAAGATTCGCATTTTAATTAAAAGTCTGCTCTTTCTTTGCAAATCATACTTTGAAGATAAACAAGCAAGCACCAAGATTCGCATTTTAATTAAAAGTCTGAATGACCGGTCTGAAACCGCCCCTGTGTTGACGACTTCACGCTGTCAGACAAAGCATTCCTAAGTGTAGATATTGCATGATAAGATTTCAGATTAAATTCTTTTTGATGTGGCAGAGGTTTGTCTAGTGCACATAGATACCAAACTGATACCACCTGAAAAAGGAAGAAACTGGGAGCTGGTGATTTTATTCAAACCGTGAGATCCAGAGTATGAAGTCATTTCGTCTCTCTTGATGAATTCTCTTACCTCCTCTCTCCCCAGACTGACTGAAAGGTGGTGTATGACACTGACAACACATCTAGATTAATCCACCTGGAAAAGGAAGAAACTGGAGCTGGTGATTTTGTTCAAAACTTCTCAAGAGTGCGAGGTCGTTTCGCCTCATTTTGGGGAATTTTCTTACCCCCTCCCTCCCCAAACTTACTGATGCAGTGAAAGGTGATTAAACACATCTTCATGCTGAGGGATGGGACGCTGTGTGGTGTGATCCGTTTTCTGTTGTGAAGCAGGTGTCGATTTTTTTTTTTTCTTCTCCTTCTGAGTTCATTACATCATAGTGTGCATCCTGCACAAAATGTGAAATTATCTTCACTACATCTTTTTCTACATTGCATTCTAATTGTAGTTTGATTGGTAAAATTGCTGTGCTGGCTGATTTGCAAAGGAAAAAAAAAAGCACCACAACTTGGCACAAGTACAAATCAGACTTGCATCTGAATTGACAATCAGTCAATCTTGTATCATGATTTTTTTTTCTTCTAAAATTATGAAATACTGATAAGATGTAATGAATACACCTGAAATTTTGTCAAGCCCACCCCAAATTATGGTTTGAAAATATTTGTTAATAACAAAAAAGTGAAGCCTGAAACATGCAGATTTGAATTACAAGTGAGAGTGTGTCTGTGTAGGTAACTAAACTTTCACAACAAGTACTATCATGCAGATTTGAACTGTGAGAGTGTGTCTGTGTAGGTTACTAAACTTTCACAACAAGTACTATCATGCAGATTTGAATTGTGAGAGTGTGTCTGTGTGGGAACTAAACTTTCACAAAAATACTAAAATCCCAGATTTGAATTTTTAGAGTGTGTCTGTGAGGTAACTAAACTTTCACAACAAGTACTATCATGCAGATTTGAATTATGAAGTGTGTCTGTGTAGGTTACTAAACTTTCACAACAAGTACTATCAGCAGATTTGAATTTTTAGAGTGTGTCTTGTGTAGGTTACTAAACTTTCACAAAAAAGCACTATCATGCAGATTTGAATTGGAGAGTGTTCTGTGTAGGTTACAAACTTTCACAACAAGTACTATAAAGCAGATCCGTAAAAAAAATTTCACATTCGTAGATATTCTGAAATCCAACACTTCATGCTTTCTCTACTCCCCTACTCTAAATTGTCGGAAATGGTAAAAGTATACACTAAACTGCTTTAAGTTAAGTTTTCCTTTTCAGTCTTTGTAAGTTGATACCTGTTTGGTATTTTTTGTTTAATTTAGTGTTGAATGTGATAAAAAAGAAATTCACATAAAAAGTTAATTGCACACATTAGAAATTATGGGTTAAGTATCTGTGTAAGGGTGACAATTTTCACAATGATTTTAAAATGCTTGTGAATGTGAAGAGGGATAGTGTGCACTATGTGGATTAGAATTTGAAGCATTTCTGGTGGGTTTTTCTCCTAAAGGGAATAAAACCAATGACCAAACTGGATCGGAACTAGCATCACTTTATTACAAATTATTAGATTTTTTAAAAGACAGCAAGTGATTTTCTCACCACCTCAGTCAGGAAAGTAAACTTAATATTTCCATAGTGAATCTGGGCATTTTATGAATTTCAGCCTTCAGCACCGTCACAAGCATCAAATTTGAATTAAGCTAGCGCTCGCATTTCAGCTGTGGACACTGTTTGGGCTCTGCGTCTTATGCATGTGTGTATATATATAATGTAACAAACAAGCAAAAACCTCACCAGCGATGAACCTTTTTGTTGTCTGCTGCCTGTCTCTGTCTTTAGTCCTTCTTCTTCTTCTCCCTACGCAGGCTGATACTTCTGCGGGCACCTGCCTGTATGGACAGGCAAGTAATTTAAACCCATCTTCCAACAAAGGGAGGAGTGGAGTTTTGTGTGCATGACCGTTTTTTTTATCCCGCCATTAAGGGAGCCATACTCCATCTTCGAGGAAGATGCAGCTAGTGTAACATGTCATCCATACCAACGGCCAAACTGGCCTTGTCTTCTGAAAGTTAGGTGATGGGAAATTACATACATTGTGCAAGATGTTAATGCGTGTGTTCACACACGGAACCACGGTTTAGAGTCTCATTCGAAGGGCTGGGATGGAAATGGAGTCAGAACCAATGTTAACTCCGAGGAAAAATCCCCCTGTACCGAAATGGCTTGGCAGAGATTTGAACCCGCAACCCTGGATTACGAGTCCGGCACTATACCAACTGAGCTATTCCGGCCCCTTTTTTTTAGTCTCTTTCTGTTTCTCTGCATCTCTACCTCCTTTTGCTGGCCTCGTTGGAGTCCCTTGGATGGTGATTCCCTGGTGGTGAGAATACCACGAATCACAGGTGGAGCTTTTGATAGATAGGGTGGGTGGACCACCACGTCACAAATGAAAGTAGAAATTTAGAGACGAAACTCGACACAAAACTCAGTAGACGGCTTAAATCAAAAACAATGAATTGAAAAAGAAAAATTTGTATTTGTATTTTACTGGGTTTTGTCCTGTTCCAAAGACGGAAGTATGGATCCATGAGGAGCCAGTGAAGGGTTTTTCACTTCTATCGCCCTCCCTTTTATCCCATCTTTTCCCTCTTTGTTCCCATTCCCAGCCTCATCCCCCATGTCATCCCACCCGTGCCCACTCACCGTAGACCTGGCCAGGTCATTGTCAGGGTGATTGAAGACTTCTTTGCTTGCAGTACTTTTTTTTTCTCCTTCAGTACTTGTCTTTGTTATTGTTGTTGTTGTTGTGTTGTTTTTTGTTGTTGTTGTTTTCTTATCCTGCCGGAAAAGACGATAGGTTTTGGGGGGTGGTTATGTCAAGTGTTTGTCAGGGACAGTTGGCACGCAGTATTGGGACAGTTGGGCACGCAGTATTTTGGGCAGTTTTGGGAGCGCGAATTTGGGCAGTTTTCAGCGCAGTATTGGGGCATTGGGAGCGCATATTTGGGGGAGGGG
>JAFLJL010003519.1:0-15000 GCA_018398815.1 Conus ventricosus
AGCAGTGAATGTCAGCAATGACTGTAGACAAGGCGGTGAATTGTTATCTTTGACTATCGATGAGGCAGTGTACTGTCAGCTGTCACTATAGACGAGGCAGTGTACTGTCAGCTGTCACTATAGACGAGGCAGTGTACTGTCAGCTGTCACTATAGACGAGGCAGTGTACTGTCAGCTGTCACTGTAGACGAGGCAGTGTACTGTCAGCTGTCACTGTAGACGAGGCAGTGTACTATCAGCTGTCACTATAGACGAGGCAGTGTACTGTCAGCTATCACTGTAGACGAGGCAGTGTACTGTCAGCTGTCACTATAGACGAGGCAGTGTACTGTCAGCTGTCACTATAGACGAGGCAGTGTACTGTCAGCTGTCACTATAGACGAGGCAGTGTACTGTCAGCTGTCACTATAGACGAGGCAGTGTACTGTCAGCTGTCACTATAGACGAGGCAGTGTACTGTCAGCTGTCACTATAGACGAGGCAGTGTACTGTCAGCTGTCACCGTAGACGAGGCAGTGTACTGTCAGCTGTCACTATAGACGAGACAGTGTACTGTCAGCTGTCACTGTAGACGAGGCAGTGTACTGTCAGCTGTCACTGTAGACGAGGCAGTGTACTGTCAGCTGTCACTATAGACGAGGCAGTGTACTGTCAGCTGTCACTGTAGACGAGGCAGTGTACTGTCAGCTGTCATTATAGACGAGGCAGTGTACTGTCAGCTGTCACTATAGACGAGTCAGTGTACTGTCAGCTGTCACTGTAGACGAGGCAGTTGTACTGTCAGCTGTCACTGTAGACGAGGCAGTGTACTGTCAGCTGTCACTATAGACGAGGCAGTGTACTGTCAGCTGTCACTATAGACGAGGCAGTGTACTGTCAGCTGTCACTATAGACGGCGCAGTGTGCTGTCAGCTGTCACTATAGACGACGCAGTCAAACTGCTATCGCTGTAGCAGACAAAGCAGCGAGCCTCTCCTCTCCTCTCCTGTACTGTGGCGGGTGTCACGTGCAGCTTCCAGGAGGAATGCCAGGTATTCAGGGCAGACAACTGCCGCCCTCGCCTGTCAGCCAGGAATTCCACCAGACAGCTAGAGGAGAGAAAGAAGGCGAAGAAAGAACAGAGAGAGAGAGAGAGAGAGAGAGAGAGAGAGAGAGAGAGAGAGAGAGAGAGAGAGAGAGAGAGAGAGAGAGCGAGAGAGTGAGGATGGATGGATGAGGGAAGGAAAGAGAGAAAGCAAAAATAAAAACGACGGAATGATAGGGGTGAATGGGAGAGAGAGAAAGGCAGACAGACAGACACACAGACTGACTGACAGACAGACTAGGTGACTGAAAGAGAGAGAGAGAGAGAGAGAGAGAGAGAGAGAGAGAGGAGAGAGAGGGGAGAGAAGAGAGAGAGAGAGAGAGTTGTATTAGTAGAATCTACGGTTCTCAGACGAACCAAGGGGGAAAACTCTTGCGAAGGAGAGAGAAAAAACATGGCTTCTTCTAGAGGTATTGAATAAACACGTGGTAGACGACAAACCCGTTGTTCGACTGCTGTGAGGTTGAAAGGACCAGTCAGACATCACCACATGGTGACAGCGGTCTACTAGTCCCTCGCCGACAGTCTCCACTAGTTCTACTACTAGTAGCCATCATGCAAGCCGACGAAGCAGGTGAAAACTCCGTTCGCCGCCACGCAAACCTTCCGCTACCACAAGCCTTCGACGGCCACCCTAACAATTGGAAGAAATGGCGCCAGCGCTTCGACCAGTACCATGTGGCCTGGGCGTTCGCGCAAAAGCCCAACACAGAGCAAGTAAGCGTTTTTCTTCACGCTTTGGGGGAATGCGCTGATGACATACTCGCCACTTTAGAGACAGAAGAGCAGACAGCAACTTACGTACAAATCAAGGAAGCAGTTGACGCGTACTTCGGCGCCAGGAAAAACGTAGTTGTAGAAAGGGCAAAATTCAATAAAAGAATCCACAAATCAGACCCAGTAGATTCCTTCATCCAAGATTTAAACAGAATAGCAGAAGGATGCACCTATGGCGCACTCAAAGAGGAGCTAATTAGAGACAGGACTGTAGTAGGTGTAGCAGAGACGACGATTTGTCTGAGCAGCTTCAGACAAAAGCCAACCTCACGCAGCAGGAAGCAGTGCAGCTAAGCAGACAGTCTGAAGCCAGGAAGGAGAGCCAACCCTCATCAGGGACAGGAGGTCCACCAACCCAAATGTGGACTTTATCAAAAAGAAAGGCACATACCCTCCTCGCCACAAACAACACACCACGACAAACCAACCCTCCAAACCGCACAGCCCTCCATCCCACAAGAAGTGTCCGTACTGTGGATGAGACTGTCACGACCGACCCCTGGAGGTCTGCCCTGACAGGATCGGTCTAGATGGGAGTGAAGGGAGTGCCTGACCTCACACGCCTCGCAAGAGCCCACCCGAGAAAGATTACGATACAACACCCCATTTATTCACACCAACACACACAGTCATAAATAAGCATTCCAACACACACAACATGCACAATCACAATCAAGCATTCCAACGCACACAACATGCACAATCACAATCAAGCCACTTCAACACACACAACATGCACAATTATAAATAAACAATTTCACCATACGACGTACACAATCACGATTACAGCATTCCTGCACATATGACATATACACAATTATAAAGAAACATTTCCAGCATCCATCCCTTCCCACACCCTGGAGTGCCTCCACACCCCTGCCTCCGTCAAGTCTACTGGGAGCACCCTGTCGCACTAGGTGCTCCGAACCGGGTTGGTTCTTGAAGGGAGTCGCTCAAAGCCAACACCCTCGACACGCAAGCAGGCCAGTGAAGAGCGCGTCCCGGAGGGGGGGGGGGGAAAGAAACTGGCGTTGTTACTGGAGGTCCTGGACGGGGATCAGGGCGGCCAGTCAAGCCGGCGGGCTTTTCTACCAGTCCGCGGTCCCGACCAGAGCGTGGCCTCAACCAGCGCGTGGCACCATCCAGTCCGCGGTCCCAGCCAGAGCGTGGCCTCAACCAGCACGTGGCACCATCCAGTCCGCGGTCCCAGCCAGAGCGTGGCTCAACCAGCACGTGGCACCATCCAGTCCGCGGTCCCAGCCAGAGCGTGGCCTCAACCAGCACGTGGCACCATCCAGTCTGCGGTCCCAGCCAGAGCGTGGCCTCAACCAGCGCGTGGCACCATCCAGTCCGCGGTCCCAGCCAGAGCGTGGCCTCAACCAGCACGTGGCACCATCCAGTCCGGACTCCGGGTGAAGCCCCCGGGAGGGGGGGGGGGGGGGGAAACGTAGCTGGGAGGAGAGAAGAAAGGGAGGGAAGGAAGAAGGAGGAGGAAGGTACTGGAACCCCGCCGTCAGTACAGTCTGACCCATGCTGTTAAATCTTAACAGCCACTCGCATGATGGGCGAGGGGAAGTCTACTAAATGCACCAATAACCCCAGCTCAACACAGACCTGAGCATAACACAGTAAACCCATCGAATCAGGAATGTTCATTAGGGTCTTCTCACACGATGCAGGTAAAGACTGCATTAAATCAACAGGTTATAAAACAAATATGAAATTATCTTCACCCTTCTCTCACTCACGTTTAACATTTGCCTTTCTTAGGAAAATAACCAACAACAGCGACCATCGCTTTATAACTGCCACCACATTTGCAAATAATATTCAATGGCATAATTGTCACATTTTATAGCCACATTTCAAAATAACACAAATCTCCAACCACGCATCCGAACGACAAATCATGCGTGCGCACGCTCACGAACATAAAACTCGTTCTCCTTGCACACACAAACAGACGGTGGCCGAAGGATAAGAGTCCGGCGAATGTGACAGGGGCGGACGAGCGAGACCAAGCAAGTTCCAACCCTGAATCACCAGGTTCTCTCCCATCCCCACCGACTACCGCATCACCAGATGCATAAACAGGAGAAAGAATTTTGGAAATAATTTAGAATGGCCAGGTTAAAGATTGAATTAACCAGAAAAAAAGGTCTCCCACAATATTTCTCTTACAATTTCGAAAACAAAAGAAAATTGCGCAAAAGAGAAGACTAAGCCGGCTAACAACAACAAACCAAAACAAACAAACCACGAAACTGATGCTTACCAGCTACCCGTGGGTTACCCAGAAGAGGCGGGTCAAACGACTCTCTCTGCCCTCTGTCCAGTCGAGAGGACAGAGGCACAGGTGCGGAAAAAGAAGAAGTGATGTCCCTCTCCTACAGGCCGACTGTAGGAATTGAAGATACCGACTGTATCCTCGATGATATGGTGAAGAACCAAGACCGGAGCAGGCGCTCCCAGAGACATCTTCCGCTCGAGTCAAGAGCTAACCTCCCTCAGCGATGGCGGCCAACATGCCATGCTGCGTCACAGAGTGAGCATACTTCAAACTAAAAGAAATGAAGCACGTGCGACAGGTAAAAAGACAGGCGAGAGGCCGATAGACAGCAAGTTCGAGAGAAAGGTACCAGCCACCTGTGAACCTACAGGATGAATAGCACGGGCAGTGGAATAAGAGAGAGAGAGAGAGAAAGCAAACCGAAGTTGAGCTGAACTACACCAAGGTGCAACCGCACCACAAGCCACATTAAGGGACGGATTACACGACAACAGCAACGACAATAAACAAATGAATAATTCCGCCACACCTAGATGGGTCAAACGTCGTAGGCCTCGTGACAAACTCGTGACAAACCCCCCTTCTAAAAGCATCTGTTTCTCTGAGATACAGTGCTCCTTTGAACCTTGACGCATGTGCAAATTCACAACAATGGGACCGAACCCAACTCTCTGTGATCGACAGAGTACGATAAATCCAATACAAACATTCTACGATAGAATCACACAGGGAAATACATAATACTACATTTATCAAACAACTAAGCAAACCTTCCAACCATGAAAGTAACAATCCGAACCATTGGTGATTCACTACCGTTAACATCACTGAAGTGAAAACTGTCACTACACCTGATACAGAGACCAAAAGGGGATATAACCCTGGTTGAGGGGAAGTGTCCCTCTGACCGATTTTCCAATGTGCTGACTACGGAGCTCGGCTAAGATAGTCAGCATCCGTATTACAGGAACCCTTGATATGACGAAAATGACTCTGCAGTTCCACTGCCTAAACTCATGAGTCGACGACTGACTGGCCGGATCCGGTCCAAGCACTGGAGAGGATGATGATCGCTCTCCAGTACAAACTTCCGGCCGTACTTCTTCTTGGGCACACGCCAGTGCGCGTCCAAATCTGCCTGAGAGATTCAGCAATAGTAGGGGTATCGATAGTCCTAAGCGGGACAGCCTTGGGTATCGACTCGCAGATTCTACCACTACCGAAGTGTATGTAGCGGTGACCGCGATCGGATGGAGGATTAATGGGTCTCACCAGGTCGACCCCAACCTTGCTGAATGCCTCCCCAACCCGTGGCACTGACCCTAGGGGAACACGCTTCAAGCGACCCTTAGGCGTTGTCCGTTGGCAGACATCGCAACTGCGGCAGTACTGCCTAACCTGTGAGTTCATCCCTGGCCAGAAGAAATCCCGTCTTACTCGCTCGAGAGTCCGCTTGGAGCCCATATGACCTGCCATGGGGGAATCGTGGGCCTGCCGGAGAACAGACTCTCTCAGGCTTTGGGGAACAACAAGCTGCATGGCCACACGATCTGCCTGAGTGAAAACCCTAAAGAGGATCCCCTTGTGGAGCTTGAAGCTCACCTTGGCGTGTCGGGCAGACTGAGCAGGACGACCTACCAGTTGTCGCAGGCGTTGGACATCCAAGTCCCTGGCCTGAAGACGGATAATGCTAGCAGGATCGGCCCTTGCCAGAACCTCGTCAGAGATCGGCTGAAGAACGGGACGCAATTCCTGTTCCTGCTTCTTAGCTTTGGCGCGTGTGGTGACTCCCACACACGCCTGTACGGGCAGATCCGTAGACACGGACTGACTGCGTCCGTCAGCAAAGGTGACAGTATTCCCTATGAGAAGGGAATACATAGGTCGCTCCACCGCGATGGCCCATACTTCGCCACAGAAGTAGGGGTGGAGATGGATAAGTACAGAAGGACGGGTGGAGGTAAAACCAGCCTCCAACCCGCACACATCATAACTAGCGCCCCGCCGGGCCTCAGGGGAAACCAAATTCTTATCCACAAAGATCGTTGATGCTCCCGAATCCCTGATGGTGTCGACCAAGGAGGAACCAACAACAGAGAGAAACACTGGGCACTCTGAATCACCAGAAGCTGGGACGGAACCCACGTTAGCCGAGGCGCGAGGATGCTGGAGAGGACTAGCCCCATGACTACCAGCGGCTTTAGGACAATCTTTCCTAATGTGGCCAGGACGACCCAAAGAAAACACAGTCGGGGCGCTGAAATCCCCGATGAACTGCCTGCCTTGTTCACCCCACTAGCAGTTGTCGGCGCCTTATGCCACTAAATCCTGTGGAGGGCTTCCTCTCCGTATCTGGGCGATGCCCATAAGCCCTCGAGCTTCAGCAAACACCTCAGCGGTGTGAATCGCAGCCGCGAAATCCTGAGGTGCTGTCTCGCCTATCCGGATCCTCAACTCTGGGGACACAGTGTTGGTGAGCTGTTCAATGAGGATCAGATCCTCCAGCTCCAACTTAGCCAACTGACGCCAGTACCCTAGCGTTTTGCGCAGCCTATCACCAAACTGCACGAAGGTCTCGTCGTTATTCTTCTTCATGGACCTGAACTTCCTCCTGTACGTCTCTGGGGTAAGGTGGAAACGCTTACGCAGAGCCAACTGCATGTCTGCATAAGACGCACCTTCATTTAGAGTGAGCACACACTCCCTTGCAGCACCAGATAATCCAGAAAAAAGGTGCATAGCCTTTTGTTCCTCAGACAATTGGTATGAACTAGCAACCTTGTCAAAATGCTCTAGGAACATATCAATGTCCTCACTAGGTCTGAACTCTGGAAGCTTTAACTTTGGGCCTCTAACTCTATCACCTGCCTGGTGATTAACCCCTGACTTACAGATGTGGGAGACCGCGAAAGAAGTTGTTCCATCTCCTCCCTACGCAGAGCCTCCATCCTGTCTAGTTCTTCCCTACGGAGGGCAGCCTCTTCCTACGCTGAGCCTCCTGTCTGGCAGCCTCTTCCCTACGCTGAGCCTCCTGTCTGGCAGCCTCCTCTCTGCGCAGAGCAGCCTCTTCCCTACGCTGGGCCTCCTGCCTATCTAGCTCTTCCCTACGCTCTTCCCTATGGAGGGCCTCCTGCCTAACAGTCTCTTCCCTACGCTCTTCCCTACGGAGGGCCTCATCCTCACGTCGCTGTCGCTCTAAAAACATCAGGACAGAGGTGATGTCCTGGGAAGGATTCACCTCTCCCGACACGGGAGGATGACCCGTCTGGACCCGTCCCTTGGGTCTCGACCTTCCCATGAGGAAAGTCCCCCGGGGCATACTCCTTACGAGGGGAAGCATGGAGAATAGGGGGCTTTGGTTTCTGCGACTCAACAGAAGCCCACAGTTGCTTCGCTATACTCTGACACTTCCGAGCGGAAGTGCCAGTAGGGGTCTCAGCAGGAAAAAACCCCTAGCGAAGAAGAAGTGAAAGTACTCGCTGGACTATCGGCTACAGCACTGGAATAAGTGGAAGTCACCGTTAGTTGATGTGCTGGTACTAATAGTGGGGACTACATTTAGAAGACCCTTCTTCTTCGACGCCCGAGTAGCCATACCACCAGCACCGGACGTTGCCATGACAACTATATCCTACAGTTATCAAATACAGGGGAAAGACAATTCCACTTGAAAAACAAATATTTTAGGGGTGTGTGTATATGTGTGTATGTGTGTGTGTGCGTGTGTGCGGACAAGTTCCGGCTGCTCCCACTCTGGCAACACCGCGCTCTACAACACGAGCAACAGTGCGGTGGGGCTCACCGAAAAAAAAAAAAAAAAAAAACTATGTCCGGCTGCCCCCACTCTGGCAACACCGCGCTCCACAGCACGAGCAACAGTGCGGTGGGCTGGCCGGAAAAACAAACAGGCAGACGGAATCCGGAGAGAGAAAAGAAAAAAAAAATGACACTAACGTCCGATACAACCCCCTGTACTCAATAACCCGGTAGAGAAAAAAAAAAAAAGAACTGGCTAAATACAAAACAGGAATGGAAGACTGAGCGGCAACAGAAAGGCAAGACTTACGGCCGTACCTGCGTGAGGTACCCGGCGGAAGGAGGTCTGGACGCGGTCGACTCCCCCTGGTCTCACCTCGACTCCCCAGTCACACCGGATGTTCCCTCAGGCCACAAAAAGACTCCCTTCACGCTAGAGTCACCCAGCCAACCACCCACAACAAAACACGACAAACTAACTAAATGAATACAAAACCGACAGAACTAAACAGGTACTCCGCGAAATGAGAGAGACAGTCAGAGCCCTTCACATCCCGGACGAGCCCCCACAATTGTCACGACCGACCCCTGGAGGTCTGCCCTGACAGGATCGGTCTAGATGGGAGTGAAGGAGTGCCTGACCTCACACGCCTCGCAAGAGCCCACACGAGAAAGATTACGATACAACACCCCATTTATTCACACCAACACACACAGTCATAAATAAGCATTCCAACACACACAACATGCACAATCACAATCAAGCATTCCAACGCACACAACATGCACAATCACAATCAAGCACTCCAACACACACAACATGCACAATTATAAATAAACATTTCACCATACGACGTACACAATCACGATTACAGCATTCCTGCACATATGACATATACACAATTATAAAGAAACATTTCCAGCATCCATCCCTTCCCACACCCGGAGTGCCTCCACACCCCTGCCTCCGTCAAGTCTATTGGGAGCACCCTGTCGCACTAGGTGCTCCGAACCGGGTTGGTTCTTGAAGGGAGTCGCTCAAAGCCGACACCCTCGACACGCAAGCAGGCAGTGAAGAGCGCGTCCCAGAGGGGGGGGGGGGGGGGAAGAAACGTGGCGTTGTTACTGGAGGTCCTGGACGGGATCAGGGCCGGCCAGTCAAGCCGGCGGGCTTTTCTACCAGTCCGCGGTCCCGACCAGAGCGTGGCCTCAACACAGCGCGTGGCACCATCCAGTCCGCGGTCCCAGCCAGAGCGTGGCCTCAACCAGCACGTGGCACCATCCAGTCCGCGGTCCCAGCCAGAGCGTGGCCTCAACCAGCACGTGGCACCATCCAGTCCGCGGTCCCAGCCAGAGCGTGGCCTCAACCAGCATGTGGCACCATCCAGTCCGCGGTCCCAGCCAGAGCGTGGCCTCAACCAGCGCGTGGCACCATCCAGTCCGCGGTCCCAGCCAGAGCGTGGCCTCAACCAGCACGTGGCACCATCCAGTCCGGACTCCGGGTGAAGCCCCCGGGGGGGGGGGGGGGGGGGGGAAACGTAGCTGGGAGGAGAGAAGAAAGGGAGGGAAGGAAGAAGGAAGGAGGAAGGGTACTGGAACCCCGCCGTCAGTACAGTCTGACCCATGCTGTTAAATCTTAACAGCCACTCGCATGATGGGCGAGGGGAAGTCTACTAAATGCACCAATAACCCCAGCTCAACACAGACCTGAGCATAACACAGTAAACCCATCGAATCAGGAATGTTCATTAGGGTCTTCTCACACGATGCAGGTAAAAGACTGCATTAAATCAACAGGTTTATAAAACAATATGAATTATCTTCACCCTTCTCTCACTCACGTTTAACATTTGCCTTTCTTAGGAAATAACCAACACAGCGACCATCGCTTTATAACTGCCACCACATTTGCAAATAATAATTCAATGGCATAATTGTCACATTTTATAGCCACATTTCAAAATAACACAAATCTCCAACCACGCATCCGAACGACAAATCATGCGTGCGCACGCTCACGAACATAAAACTCGTTCTCCTTGCACACACAAACAGACGGTGGGCCGAAGGATAAGAGTCCGGCGAATGTGACAGGGGCGGACGAGCGAGACCAAGCAAGTTCCAACCCTGAATCACCAGGTTTCTCTCCCATCCCCACCGACTACCGCATCACCAGATGCATAAACAGGAGAAAGAATTTTGGAAATAATTTAGAATGGCCAGGTTAAAGATTGAATTAACCAGAAAAAAAGGTCTCCCACAATATTTCTCTTACAATTTCGAAAACAAAAGAAAATTGCGCAAAAGAGAAGACTAAGCCGGCTAACAACAACAAACCAAAACAAACAAACCACGAAACTGATGCTTACCAGCTACCCGTGGGTTACCCAGAAGAGGCGGGTCAAACGACTCTCTCTGCCCTCTGTCCAGTCGAGAGGACAGAGGCACAGGTGCGGAAAAAGAAGAAGTGATGTCCCTCTCCTACAGCCGACTGTAGGAATTGAAGATTACCGACCCTCGATGATATGGTGAAGAACCAAGACCGGAGCAGGCGCTCCCAGAGACATCTTCCGCTCGAGTCAAGAGCTAACCTCCCTCAGCGATGGCGGCCAACATGCCATGCTGCGTCACAGAGTGAGCATACTTCAAACTAAAAGAAATGAAGCACGTGCGACAGGTAAAAAGACAGGCGAGAGGCCGATAGACAGCAAGTTCGAGAGAAAGGTACCAGCCACCTGTGAACCTACAGGATGAATAGCACAGGCAGTGGAATAAGAGAGAGAGAGAGAGAAAGCAAACCGAAGTTGAGCTGAACTACACCAAGGTGCAACCGCACCACAAGCCACATTAAGGGACGGATACACGACAACAGCAACGACAATAAACAAATGAATAATTCCGCCACCCTAGATGGGTCAAACGTCGTAGGCCTCGTGACAAACTCGTGACAGAGACCCACATCCACGAGACGCGCGTCCTGCCAAATCTGCGACATGCCGTGCCTGCTCTAAGAAGAGCCACTATGCCCCAGTCTGCAGATCTTCATCTTACAAACTGAAGAAGAATGCCTACAATTCCATACACCAGGTCAATGACAGCGAAGAAGAGGGTGCCTATTTTCCTGGGCTGCATTGACCAAAGTTCGGAGGAGTATTGGACAGCCACCCTCAGCGTCAATGGTCATCCAACGACGTTCAAGTTGGACACTGGGGCTTCCGTCTCTGTCCTGGGAAGCGGTGGACCATGGCTCCAGGGCCAGTCACTCCAGCCGGCAAACCGGATCCTGCGTGGCCAGGCGGGTCCACTCTGTCTGCACAGGGCACACTCCAGGTGAAGCTGGGCTACCATGGCAGGACAATCAGGGAAACAGTCTACGTACTGGGACAACCAACCATGCTCACTCCTCAGCAAACGAGCATGCGTGGAACTAGGCATCGTGAGGCGTGTCGATACGTGCACGGCGCCCCGAACTTCAAAAACGAGCTTCCAGAACTATTCTCTGGCCTCGGCAAAATGAACACCACCTACAAGATCACGACAAAGAGCGACGCCCAGCCTATGTTCATTTTTTCGCCAAGAAAGATCGCAACACCCCTCATTCCGAAGGTCAAGTCCGAACTCCAGAACATGGAGAAACAAGGCGTTATATCCCCAGTCACAGAACAGACCAGCTGGTGCTCCGGGATCGTGGTAGTGCCAAAACCAATGGCGCTGTCCGCATCTGTGTGGACCTCACTACTTAAACAAGGCGGTGCAGGGGGGGTCCACCCAATGCCTTCGGTTGACGAGAGCCTTGCCAAGCTAGGACAGAGCAAGGTCTTCTCCAAGCTCGACGCCAAGAGTGGATTCTGGCAGATCCCGCTATCCCCAGAATCCAGGCTGCTCACAACATTTATTACACCTTCGGACGGTTCTGCTTCAACCGACTACATTCAGCATCAGCTCGGCAAGCGAAAATTTTCCAACGAGCGATGTCACAGATCCTCCTTGACATCGAAGGAGTCATCTGTCACATGGACGACATCCTTGTGCATGCGCCAGACCAAGGAACTCACGTCCAGCGTGTCCGGGCTGTACTCCAACGTCTGAAGGAAGCAGGGGTCACACTCATGAGAAGTGCGAGTTCTCCAAAACGTCCATTGAGTTCTTGGGCCATATTATCAACGCCAAAGGCATCCATGCAGATCCCAAGAAAGTAGAGGCCATCATGAAATTTCCAGCCCCACCAATGTCACCGAACTCCAGCGATTCATGGGGGTGGCAAACCAGATGACCAAGTTTCTCCTAAGTCTAGCGGAGAGCAATGCACCACTGCGCATCATCTGCTGCGCAAAAACACTGCGTGGGTGTGGGATCAGCCACAGCAGGCAGCCTTCCAACAGACCAAGGAACTGCTGACCTCCCACCAGTCTTGGCGCACTATGACCCCCAACGGCCGACCATCATCGCAGCTGACGCCTCCTGCTCAGGCATCGATGCAGTCCTATTGCAAACCCAACATGATGGAACACGGCAACCAGTCCGCTTCATCTCCTGCTCCCTCAGTGACGAAGAGAAGAACTATGCTGTCATCAAAAAGGAGGCACTTGCAGCCACCTGGGCCTGCGAACGGTTCAGCGAGTACGTCCTGGGCCTCGATTTCACGGTGGAGACCGACCACAAGCCACTGGTCCCACTTCTCAGTATGACAGAACTCTACAAGATGCCACTCGCATCCAGCGCTTCAGGCTGCGCCTCATGAGGTACAACCCGAAGGTTGTTTATGTCCCTGGCAAGAACCAAATCACTTGCAGATGCCCTGTCGAGAGCGCCAGTCAGCAATCCAGACAACATGGATATTGACCTGGTCGACGACACAACCGTCTTCGCCAGACAAAGCATCGACATCCTGCCAGCATCAACTGGCAAGCTGCAGGAAATTCGTGAAGCACAGAAGGAAGACAACGTGCTTCACAAGTCAGAGAGCACTGCGTCAATGGCTGGCCAGTTACATTCCTGAGAACAGCCTCCTCAAGCAATACTGGCTGAACAGGGAGCACCTCACCATTATCGATGACCTCCTCCTCTTCGATGAGCATCTGGTCATCCCCCACATGCCTGAGGCTGGAAGTCCTAAGCCGTCTCCACGAGGGCCACCTTGACATTACAAAATGCTGCGCCTTGGCCAGGTCTTCAGTCTGGTGGCCATACATCTCTTCCGAAATGGAGGAAATGATCAACATGTGTTCCACCTGTGCCATCCATTGTCTGGAGCGGAAGGAGCCCCTTCTTCCCTCAACCTTCCCAGAACGTCCATGGCACGGCTAGGCATGGGCCTGCTTGAACTCAACGGTTCGACCTATCTGGCCATCGTTGACTACTACTCCCGCTGGTGGAGACGAAACTCGTGGTCAAGCAGACAAGTGCGGAGACCATCAACCGCATCAAAAGCGTCTTTGCTGTCCATGGAATCCCTGACGTTGTCGTAACAGACAACGGGACTCAGTTCAGCAGCCAGGACTTCGCCAGCTTCGCCGCATCATACGGATTCACTCACGTGACAAGTTCCCCAAACACCTCAAGCGAACGGTGAGGCAGAGAGAGCAGTGCAAAACGATCAAAACAGCTGCTTAAGAAGAGCAAAGACCCCCACCTTGCCCTCCTCATGTACAGGGCAACACCCCTCCAAAATGGCTTTTTCCCAAGTGAACTCCTCATGAGGAGGAAGCTAAAAACGCAGATTCCTGTCTTCCCCAATGCCCTGCATCCCAAAACCCAAAACCATGATACAGTGAGAGTGAAGGAGACCAGCAACAAAGAAAAACAGCGTACCAATTTCAACCAACCCACGCTGTAAAGGAGCTGCTTCCACTCAAGACAGGAGATCCAGTCTAGGATTCAAGACATGAGACGACCCGGCGAGGTCAGCTCAACGTCAAACAGTCCACGCTCCTACATCATCAGGACGCATAAAGGAACGAACCGACGCAACCGGCAGCCGTCGTCTCAACCCCAGCGACGGAGAGAAACGCGCACACATCCTCTCCCACAACCCGCGGGACAGCCAGCCACACTTAGAGGTTCCACACCTGCGACTGCAACTCCTGCAGAGGCCACCACGCCGGCAGTTACCAGTCACCAGTACCGGAGGCCCGCTTCGCACCAGATCAGGCAGACAGATCAACAAGCCTGACAAGCTTGACCTGTAGTGTGTGCCCAGACAGATCAGAGAAAGGCGCTTATGGCTCATCTGTCTGGGGAAAAGTGGAGTAGGAAAGGAATGTGAAAAGTGTGTGTGTGCCCAGACAGATCAGAGAAAGGCCCTTATAGTCTGTCCAATTAGGTGCAAAAAAATGTGATGGGTCGTTCAGATATCTTGCACCACCAATAACTAAAAAGTGTTAGGTTTGTGTGTTGGTTATGTTTGGATGGCCGAATGAGTTATACGGGGTGGTGCAAAAGTAGATTGATAATCCTGTTTTCTAAAAATAGGCTTTATATTACGTGTCGCTGTGTGAACGGTCTGTCGTGCGCATGAGTTCTGGGCATGTCATTTTTGAGAACACAGTAAATGGTGACAACTACCTTGACATGTTGTGCACGAATGTTGTGCCCACAATGTCAGCTTCAGTTTCATCAAGGAGGTGTCACTGCGTGCGGAGTAGTCCATATACGCTGCACAACATCCGCCAAGATGCGAGACCACATTGCACATGATGCAAAGCTGTTGGACAAATGAATTAATTACTAAGATGAAAGAATCTAAGAAGAGGTCTCGTGGCTGTGACTAAGCTGGCGTCTGATCTACGCATTAGCCCAACTTGCTGGTCAGATCTGGGATACCTACCTAACATTGGCTGTGCCATTATTATCATTATGTGTGTGTGTGTGTGTGTGTGTGTGTGTGTGTGTGTGTGTGGTGTGTGTGGTGTGTGTGTGTGTGTGTGTGTGTGTGTGTGTGTGTGTGTGTGTGTGTGTGTGTGTGTGTGTGTGTGTGTGTGTGGTGAGAGTAAACGTGTGTGTAACAATAACAACATGTTTTATTCCGTCTTTTCAAGGCCATTTAACCCATATGGACCAGAGAGAATACCGAATATTACAATGCAGCAATAGA
>JAFLJL010003520.1:0-37500 GCA_018398815.1 Conus ventricosus
TGGAAAAAAAGAACGTTCAACAAAAAAAGGGGGGTTTTGGGTTGAAAAAAACCCGTGGCTTGCAGTAATTTTGTCTAATCTCCAGGGAGAAATGACAGGCAATCCATTGACGCGCGAAACACATGCATGCAATTTTGTATCTAATGCGTGCTGCTATGGGGAGCCATGCAGAGTGTAGAGATGCGGGTGATGTGTCTCTACGGGAACCCTCAGACCAGGCGTGCTGCAGTATTTGTAATCTCTGAATTCGTTGTATAAGATCTTATGGGCAATTTACAAGGAGACCATTGCAATAATCCAGACGGAGAGCAAAAAATGCTGAAACGAGAGTTTTTGTTGCCTCAGTTGAGAGGAAATGGCGAATTGAGCTGATACGACGGAGCTCAAAGTTAACTGTACGAATTACGTTCATGACCTGAGCATTCATTGTCAGATGTGAGTCAAGAACAACGCCAAGATTCTTTGCTGATTTTGAAAATGGAACAGTGGCATCGCCGACAACAAGCGAGTCCGGTAATGGACTAGACAGTGACGTTCTTGGTGAAGAAATGACTAAAGCTTCAGTTTTCTCATCGTTTAACTTGAGTTTGTTAAATGTCATCCATGATTTAACATCCTGAATACATGCTTGCATTGACTGAACCAGCTCGTTGACATGGCTGGGTTCTGCAGACTATTTGTAACTGAGTATCATCTGCAAAAGAGTGAGACAGAACAGAGTGAGATGAGATGATATCAGACAAGGTGTTGTATACAAAACAAACAAAACGGGGCCAAGGACAGAACCCTGTGGCACTCCATAGGCGATTAACGCTGGGTTAGATTTGCAGTCTTGAATAGATACAGTTTGAGTGCGGTTGGACAGGTATGATTCAAACCAGTGAAGGGCTGTGTCAGAAACACCAAACACATTTGTAAACGAGAGAGAAGAATGCTGTGATCAATGGTGTCGAATGCGCCGAGAGATCTAACAATGTCAAAACAGAGAGTTTTCCTTCATCAAGAGAAAGCAGGAGATCATTTACAACTTTCATCAGGGCAGTTTCCGTGCTATTCATTCAATTTCGGCCATGCATAATTATATATTTTGTTCATACATAAGATCTGTTCATACATGGATTTTGTCCATGCACACTGATTTCGTTCATACAAACAGATTTCCTTATATATACTGATTGATCCATAACACGCTTTCGTCCACTGTTCCCCCGGAGTATTTGATCTGTAGATGACTTTCTTCCGTAAAGTTTTTTTTTTTTTTCCATACGCATTTTATTCAGCTAATAGAGAGCTTACATGTGCACTGAAAGAAGGCAGTGCGCGGAGATTTTCTCTTCCATACATTTTGATATATTTCCTGTATGCATACGCAATGTGAAATACAGACAGATTTATCTGCTACAGACAAACATATGTCCATACATTACATTGTTCATGAATAAAAATGAGTTCTGTCATAGCAGATTCGGCAGACGGAGCCATGGCGCTTTAACCCCCCTTCCTGCAATAACTTCTTTACTTCCTCCAGTGCCTCCAGGGCCACGAGATACGAAGAACATTTGAGAAGGAAAACTAGCTCTCTTACAGATTGCGTCAGCCAATAAAACAATAAAGGTAAACAATCATAGTTTTTGAGAAAGTCTTGATTTGCATTGATTAAAAAATTGACGAAAAAGTGAATCACAGATTTAGAATAATAGCCTACATTGAGATCTTCAGGTTAGGATGGCAGGAAAGGTTTTATCCATACATAATATATTATTGTTTCATCAGTTGGATTATGCTAGCACTTGTAATTGCTGAGAAAAAGCCCGTGTTACTATGCACACACACACACACACACACACGCACGCACGCACGCACGCACGCACGCACGCACGCACGCACGCACGCACATGCTCACATACACATACATGCAAGCACGTGCGCACACATACTCACACACAACGCGCACACACACGCGCACACACACACACACAACACACACAACCCACACCCCCAACCCACCACACACACACACACACACACACACGCACGCACGCAACGCACGCAACGCACGCACGCACGCACGCACATACACATACCATCACACACACATTCACACACACACACACCCACACACACACACACACCAAACATCATACACCCACACACACACACTCACGCACGCACGCACGCACGCAACGCACACACCACATACACACACACACACACACCAACACACACACACCAAACCCACACACACACACACACACACACAACACCAAACACACGGACGAACCGAAACAACCTGACTACGTTGGCTCACCAATCTTACAACGTGAGTGAAAAACAGTGAATAACACACATTTGGAGCCAAGAAAGGCAAACCAAAAACAACAGAATGAAACGTTATAACAGATGATGCTCTTGAAAGATGAGAGCAATCTCTCACAATGCATTACCACATCGCGAGCGTGATGGAAACCATCGTCAGTCTGTCCAAACAACGCACGCCATGTTGACACAGAGACAGGAGTTGTTTAGATGCTGGGCCCGTGATGAGATGCATTGCGCCTGTTTACGGAGCCCGTCACAAAACTCCCAGCCAGCCACCAAGATAGGCTTAGTTTGTGGGTCTGTAACACTAACTCATTTTTTTTTTTTACTTATGCTGCGTTTTTTATCCTCCCTATCCTGACCGTTGCGTCGTTGTTTGATTTTTTTTTTTTCATGAGAAATCCAGAAAACTCTCGTATTGTAATGGTCACATAGAATTTTGTATATATCACAAGAGAGAGAGAAGAGAGAAGTAGAGAGAGAGAGAGAGAGAGAGAGAGAGAGAGAGATAGAGAGAGAGAGAGAGAGAGAGACAGACAGACAGTGCAGGCAGGAGCAGGCGAGGCAGGCAGGCAGGCAGGCAGGCAGGCAAGGCAGCAGGCAGCAGGCAGGCAGGCAGGCAGCAGGCCTGCAGGCAGGCAAGGCAGGCACAGGCAGGGCAGCATGGCAGGCAGGCAGGCAGGCAGGCAGGCAAGGTGCAGGCCAGGCAGGCAGGCAGGCAGACATCAGGCAGGAGAGAGAGATAGATAGATAGAGAGAGAGAGAGAGAGAGAGAACAGAACGGAATCCCTTGTTTAAGAAATCTGGCTGAAAGAAATGGTATATAGACCGTAAGCAACATTCCAAAGACTCCAGCAGTCCCAGTCTTTCAGTTCCATCACTCTAGCAGTCTCTTAGAGTTGGCATGCCCGAGTTTGTTTCTGGTGCTTTGACAACCCAGCTTCCCATCTAAGTTATGAGCCACCTCAGAGGTTCCCTGCCATATCTTCAATTCGTGTCCTTTCGTCTTGACTGATGATAAGAGAAACGGACATTGTAAATACTTGAAAACAACCTGTCGGCGTAGGGGACAAAAAGTGTTATAACACAAATGCCTGAAAGCTAAGCCAGGCGTGGCGCACGCACGCACGCACGCCACCTCCAACGCACGCACACACACACCCACTCACACACACAACACCCACACACACTACAACACAACACACACACACACACACACACACCCCCGAGAAAGAAAAATGGTGTGAGGGAGAGGATGAGGGAGGGAAGTAGAACGTGGATGAATATCTAAGTAGACAACAAACGTTTCAATCTCGGTAAGTACGTGAAGAGTTTCCTATCTCAAAACGATCAGTCTTTTTTTTTTAATTTTATATTTGTATTGTCAAGAGTACTAGGTTGAATAATAACTTAAACTTTTTTTTTTGCCAGAGTAAATGATGTTGAATAATAACTACAGAAACAAACAGATCAAGATACGTCATAGTCTGATGGAGTCAGTAGTCATTATCATTATAAAGACCATAAGCCAGTTTGTATAATGTAAGAGGAATGATGACTGCCCGTTGAGCAGCTTTATCACTACGATGATCCAGTCACCTGGGAATGGGCAAACGTAAGAGCCATGCCGTTGTTGATGCGAGTGCTGGTTTGTCCGGATCATGACGGCATCAGAAACCGTATTGATCTGAACTACTACGTTGTCTGTTTTTGTGGCAGATCAATGAGGTCAGTCATCGTATTGATCTGAAACTATGTTGTTGTTTTGTGTCGAATCAATGAGGTCAGTCATCGTAATTGATCTGAACTATGTGTTGTATTGTGCGAGATCAAAGAGGGTCATCCAATCGTATTGATCTGAACAATGTGTTATGTTTTGTGCGAGATCAATAGTCAGTCATCGTATTGAACTGAACTTATGTTTGTTGTTTGTGCGAGGTCAATGAGGTCATCATCGTATTGATCGGAACTATGTTGTGTGGGGCGATTCAGTTAGTGCTCAGTACAGTATTGATCACAGGGCCAGACTGGCAGCACTGCCGCAAGGACATGACTCCTGTCCTGGATGCAGCGATGGATGACCGATTCTTCTGACTTCTATGATGTTTGGCTTGTGGAGCAGTAGCAGGGCCGAATCGATACATGAGAGTGGAGTTTCTAACTCTTGTAAAAGCGGTGTGGAGGGGAAAGGGGGAATTCTCCTCCCAAAATGTTTTGTGAAAACGGGGGAAGGAGGGAGGAAATCCACTTCTTAAAATCTTGTAAAAGCGAAGATGCAGGAGGGCGGGAAGGCAGTTTACCTTCCCCAAACAGGATATACAATCGTGGAGGGAGGAGGGGAGGGAGGGAGGTGGAATTTATCCTCTCCCCAACTTCGGCCAATATTATACAAATACCACGAGAGATAGTCATTATTTGGAAGGAAGGTGGCGGAGGAAGGGGAGGGGGTCTGCTGGAAGGTAGGGGGGGGGGGGGGGGGGGTAATCAGAAACACCAAAGGCGGGGGTCAAAAGGGATTCAACGGTTCTTCACAGTGCGAAATGCCAATCTGCCAGCCCAGGAAAGGGGTGGGGAGTGTCTGGTACCTCAGATCAACCCTACCTTCCACCTTTCCGGCACTGGGGGTGTCTCAGCAATGCTGAGAATGTGATACCCAGGATCAATTGGTATTAGAACGTATATTCGGCAAGGTCATGGGGAACTAAAGGTCAAAGGTCGGGTTCGCCTTTCGAAGGGGGATCTCACCTGACGCCTTTCTTCTGGCCGACCAAGCCCTGCTGTGCGTGGGCCTTCCTGTGCGAGACTGCCTGCATGACGCTCTGATGGGCTGTGTACAGGGAAGCTGACCGAGAGGCCCCCGCCACCCCCAAAAATTTCATGAGTACGGAAGGGCATGGAAGATGAACAAAAAGCCAAAGCATATAAACGTACTCCCAGTAAGTAGTAGTACACCAAAAGAAAAAAAATAGTATATATAAATCAGTCACAATCGCACTTTCTCACCCATTTGTGATAGAAATTTTTGTATGTAAGTTAGATAAAAAAAAAAGCTGTTGTCCCCCGCGGGGAAATGAACTCGCTTCTCCGCGCGGCGATAGGCGGACACTATCCACTTAAAACAAACTTACGTACACTTTAAGCATATAAACCGCTATTGCTTAATCAGTACATCACAAAATTATCATTTATAGCTGGTTAGTAACGGCTATTTCTGGTAAAATAAAAGATCAGTGCCATCATCCGTGACCTCCATGATGAAGATATCTACAAATTTTCAGAAAGATCGGTCCAGCAGTTTGTCCAGGAGTCGAGCGGAATCACATTTTGACCACGGACAGACAGACACACAGACATCATTTCCTTCTTTCCCATTGTTCTATAAGAATTGGTATGCAACAAAGGCAACGCCGACAACCACCGAATCCACGAGAAAACCTGTACTGTAATTTTGACTGGAAACTGGAGGATGACGACCATTTTAGGGAGTTAAATCATGAGAGCCATGGAGAAAAAATATTCCAGAATGCCGCAAGGTATGGTTATGGTCCACCTCATGTCAAAACCATTCAAAAGGACAGCTATGCTAGGAAGCGTTTATGAACATTACATTACATGCATCGGCAGATTATTATGTTCGCTCATGATACCTGCACTTCTACTTCTGTTAGGAAAAGAAAATTTAAAAAAGATATAGAAGTGTGGTGGGGGGGGGGGGGGGATAGCTTTCACTAGCTGGAGTTTCCCCATTATGAAAATGGAAGTCATTCACCCTTCCTGTTGGTTGATTGGCTTCTCTGCTTCCTGTCACTGATAAGCAGGCTGACTCTTCGTCTGACCTCGCCGCTGATAATGTCAAATCACATCCTAATGCACAGCACGTACACACAGCACACACTCACGGTGGTTCCGCGTGCATGCAAAGGATTCGGCAGGCAGTCGCCGCCCTTCGTTGAACATTGAACAAGAACAAGCTGGCGTGCGTGGTAACCTGAATAGTGCAGCCCCTGGCCAATTGAACAACCCAAGAAAACGAAAATGGGCTGCACACCAAAACATAATTCGCCAAGGCTTACTTAAAGAGTCGAGTATTTATAGACTGCACCATTAGATTGTTTTAACTTTTTATTGTGTCCTGAAAGTAGATACCCACCGTTATTTCTTTTTGTATGGCCATGACGGTACAAGCCTGGTGTTCCAAGCAGACAGATAAAAATCAAAGGATGGGACTTTTGGGGGTTCCAGCTGCAGCAAAGAGATGGTCACCAGTGATTGCATGGCTGAATGTGACGTCAACTAAGGGGATGTCATGTATTCTGAAGAGATTGTATGTATTTCATCAGTGAAAATCCCCCCAAAAAAGGCAAATGATGTGGGGAGTTGGTCTTTCGAGCAGTTTTCAGTTAAAACGTAAATGCTGGCTCAGACTTCATGGTAGCATCAAAACGCTTTCATAGTGATAAATTAATTGTGGTGTGCAGCAGTTGGAAGACGAAGCGAGATGTCCCATTGCTCCCCTCTATAACACTTTCTTAATTAAAAAATATCTTTACGAACACTATTCGATATTAGAACTATGATAATATGACAGTGGTTGCATGCCAGTTGAACGAATTGCCTACAACAGCGGCATCAGAGATCCCTGTAAATACACGACATCTCATTTTAGTTCAGTTTCATCACGGAGGAGTCGTGTCACCGTGCATAACGATTAGCTTAGTCCTCTACATGTCGGAAATATAGACATTAGGTCGACACACCTGTTAAAAAAAGGCTGGTGCATTCTACTTGCTCCCACGGGTTGGGGGGGAGATCTGGAGGGACTAATCGGCGGCACTTGTAATCTAAAACAAAACAGACTCACGTCGCGATCCGTACGGTATCTCATAACTGTACGTATTGGCAGAACGTAACCGCTGTGCTCAAAGTCCCCAACATGCTACATCGCCACCCGCTTAGAATATGAACCACAGTGCGCACGGCTTTGTTTTGTACCACCCCATGACCTGTTTTAGAATCATATTAGAGTCATAGCCAAGAGGAACCACTCCCCCCTAGGGGGAATTTTGCAGACAGTGATTTGTGTGTAGCTGGGGACATCATTTGATTTCTGCTGTTTGCAAGCTGAAACTCTGCAGGGTGTGGCTGCAGCGCTTGGTCAAAGTTACCATATCAAACACACACAACGCTCAGACCCATACATATCAACAAGTTCATTTTCTCCTCGTGTTGGCCAATGGTGGCAGTAAAATGATGGTGCTGCAGGCTTCATGAATGTCTCCTGTAACTGAAACACTTTATAATACTCTTCTCCAGATTGACCATCTCGTATTGTGGCCTGTTGTTTGCCATGCGCGCTATCGTTTTACCAAAATTTGAAGGTTTCAACTTCCATACAAGAAAAACAGCGATCACAAGAACTGTTTTTGTGTATTTAAGGTAAGAACCAAAGTACCAAGATCATTTACAGCTACTTTCAAGATTTCTAGACAATTTAAGTAGATGACGATGACAGATATGCCACTACCCCTACGCCCTTAAATATAAAATAAATAATAAAAAATAAAAAGCACAAACTAACCCAACCCGTATTTTTGAATTTACTACAAAGTACTTTTATTTCTTAGTGGTTATTCCTCTTGAAAGATCCTCTAAAATGGTATTAGGCTTCATAACCACAGTTCAGCATGGTTTGTAGCATTGAGGTTCCTGTAAATTGCATCATTTAACTGTCTAGATGTGTCACTTTCTTCATTTCTTTCGACTTCTCACTGTTCCGCTGTGGGATTTTCTAAAACAGAATACAATGTGTGAATTGTTTTGAAAAGGAAAATAAAATTCTAACTAAATTATTAACATCTCTAACCCGTTGATTAGGGATTAACAAGTATATACAAAACACACCGGTCTTTTGGCAGACACACTCCACCTATACTGCCTTTCATAACAAAAAACAAACAGCTTTTCTTTATAGCATGTCTGAGAAAGAAAGTCATCTCAACATCAAATCATTCTTATCAAAGAGAAAGGTTGCTTAATAAACATTGCTAAAAATGGTACTCTTGATAACTCTCCAGTTCCTTTCTGAACAAAATAAAAGTCATAAACACAGCAGCTAGTAACCGTGAATGACCAACAAGAGTATATTTGCTGTCAGTCGTTCATAATTGGCAGAATAACAGAGATGTACTCTATGCCGCTACTCATTGTCACGGAACACAAAAGCAGTGTCACAGTCAGTCCAAAGCTGAACGAATCTGGTGCAACATTTATCTTCTGGGGCGGGCGGACTTCACCCGCTAGGACATCCACAAGCACTGCAGGCAGAGAAGGACACGTGTCCAATGTCACTTTCAGTCGTTCAGATGTCTTTTGCCATCCAGACCCTCTGGTGATGGGATGTGTGGCATTGGCCGTGAGAATGGTTCCATATGAGTGTCTGTCGTTCATCTCCTCAATGTTGCATGAGCGAGAGAATCTCTGCCTGGAGGCTATAGACTCATGTCCATACCATCGTAACAGGTCACATTTCTTCATCTGGTGTTGATCGCTCTAGAATTTCTCATATCGAAGCTTGTTGGATGTCTTTGGTGCATGAACCCTCTCGCTGTACAAGACACAGGTGAACACTTCAAGTTCTTTCATGACGGTTGGTGAATTGGGCCAAGACACCAAGCTGAGCAATGTTTCCGATTACTCGGATGCTTGTTTGAGGTTCTTGATTGGGGCAATTTTTCCCTTTCCTGCCCAACGCACTCCGTCGTGTCGCATCCGCTGAAATCATGGACAACAGTAACATGGAAACAGATCACTTTGCCCACAGTCAGCGCAACGTTCTTCGATTTCAATTTGAGTCTCCGCTTATATCTCAGACTCCTGTATCACAGAGAAGATTCTTCAGGGGATGTTTTCATACGTACTGTATAAAGGATGAAGACATCTGTGTCTGGAGATCTCACAGTGATCGATGAATTCCCTTCAAAGAGTTTCGCAATATGGAGACGTGCAGCAACGTGTCATCCGTTCAACATGACCCTTTCAATAATGCTGTCATGAAACATACCACTAGCTTGCAAATGCATCACATGAGCAGCCCGTACATCCCTGTCACAATTGTGACTCCACTTGAAAATCTGGTCGCCTCGATCTCCCCTCGAATGTGTTATTCCACGCCAGGAATATGATAGTGGGTTCCTGCCACCAGGTCTGGTCCTGGCAACTTTGCCAAATTCGTTCATCTTCTTTGGGGGGGGGGGGCAGCACTCTTTTGAATGATGCTTCTGCCGCTTTGTCCAAACACTATTCACAAGGTATTCTTCTTTTCTTGTGTTACGTCTAGTCGCAAACTTGCCACAAAACTAACACTCATCTGCTGAAAAGGACGCTACTTGATGACGGTTGCAACTGTACGATCCTTTGATAAGTAGATCGAGTCTTCATCAGATGTGCCTTTCGGTTTCAGTAGGTATTGGTCGAGTTTGTTGAAATTCTGGTAACACCATCTGTGATAGCCATGGAAATGTGAGGGAGGTACTGTTCTGGCACCTGACAACAAATGCTTGGTAGCTTCAGTTCACCACCTCTTAGCAACGTCAAATGCAACTGAAACTTTCATCTTTTGAAAATATGTTTCACATAAGGGTCTTAACTTTAGTGTCCGATTTGTTCTGGGGGTAATGAACGATGCATGTAGGACCACTAAATTCTTTTTTTTGCCCCTTGATGTGCTGATGTTAGCTGAACAGGCTTCCACGTCTGTTTCTTTTCTCCATTGCTTGCTTTTATCTTTTTTGGCCTGAGTCTGTGTAGGAACCTACACAGACTCAACGAAAAAGTAAAATAGAAAAATGGAAACATAACTGAAAATCCAAAAAGTACTTTGATATTTGATAAACAAACACATCAAGACAGCTGTTGAAGGAGAGTGACTAAGTTGTTATATCTAGGGCAGCGATTACCCAACCTGATATTTGTTGATCTTTCATGGCAGCAAAATTTCTCGCTGGTAACTTACTAAGACCATTCACCAAAAAGGTGGCACCCAATTCAACAATCATCTTCACCTTCTACTGAAGGTGGTAGTGGGGAGTCCAAATAAACTCACAATGAATTCTTGTGTCAAATAATTGATCTACGAACTCTATCGTCTGTCTAGAATGAGCTTTATACGCTAACTTAGTAACACTTTGCCACAAATGAACTTGAAAATGACCTTTGACCTTTAAAATTACCTCAAACAGAAAATAAGCACCAGGAATATATCTCTCACCACACCCTATAATAACATGGGATTGGAAGGTAATGGTCACCTGTCTAGAGCTAATAGAAACTGGAGACAATACGTTATCTATATTCATGGCGGCCATTTAAAAGCGGGGGTACCTAACTTTGAAATTCACACCACCTACATACACCCAGGCCCAGCAACGGATCGCTGGCAACCAACCTGATTTCAGTAGCTTAGATCTAAGCTTTTCACAATGGTACCTGTCTGAAAATTCCCCCACTAGGGGGAGGGGGGGGGTATAGGACGGCACATGGACTATAATCTTTAACGTGCTGGGGTCATAGTACTTGAGGGAAAGATATGAAACGCTACCGTGTCGTTCTTTTCCCGTTTGCCACTTCGTTGTCGGTGGGTTTTGTTTTTGTGCTTTTGTTGTTCTTTTTCTTTATTATCTTGCTTTGCGTTGCTGTCTTTCTTTTGTTGTCCCTTCTTTTACTAACTATTCCTCATGCAGTTTTTTGCCACTCCCTCCCCCCTCCCCCCACCCCCCCCCCCCCCCCCACCCCGCAGCAAAGTCCTTGCCCTTTTTCTCGTGTTGCTTTTTGTTTTTTGTTTGTTATGTTTTGTTTTTTGTTGTTTCTTTGCGCAAGAGTTGGGATAATGTCAAAGTTAAGAGGTATGGGTTTGGGGGGGGGGGGGGGGGGTTTTGTTTGGGGGTTTTTTTGTTTGTTTTGTTTTTTTTGTGTGTGTGGTTTTTTTTTTTTTCCAGACAGGTAACCATTGGAAAGCTTACATCTAAGCTACAAACTTGGCGTCCCTTTTTTTCATTCAAAAGTTTTGTCTTGTTGTCCGAATCTCTCACTCCTCAGCGCTCAGAACATTTCTTATCCAGCTTTCAAAGCCGCGTTTGGACCAACAGCTATATCTTTTGTGGATTTCCACAAATTGGAACGGAATGGTGTCTTGTTAAATAACCTTAATATCCCCCAGTATCACTAACAAACTGGCAAAGGAATTTACACTTGTAATGTGTTTGTTGAAGGGTCGCCAATCTCGCTGCTAGTCTGAGCGCTCCGTGTGTTGCGTGTGTGCGTGTGTGGTGTGTTGTGAAGAGAGAATGTAAATATGTGAGTTTTCCAAGCTCACCCATGTATTTTGGCACGGAAAACCCCCCCCCCTTTTCATTCCAATCACACACAATATCCAACTCTAACGTCCACTCATGTTCAATTTTAGCCAAAATTAACACCTGTAATTACAAAAAAATTTTATTAACGCGCAAAACCGCCAAAAATTGACCGTAATCAGTACATTGAAACGGGGGCTCACGTGCTAGATAAGATTTGGGGATCGTGAACAAACATATTTTACATATCTCTCCCAGGACATAAAAAAAATTAAGGGTTTAACCATCTGTGGTTTGGCGACAACTTGCAGCCTTCACGAAACAAGGATCTTTTAAGGGGCCAGCTTTTTAGAAGAGAGAGTCTCTCTTAAATAATAACGGGAGGGGCTGATCATTATACGGCTCAACTTCATATACATCTATGCTCCATATAGTATCTTGGCTCTAATTCCAACATCACCTTCTGGCCTCTCCAGGAGCATACAATTACTATTACTTTTAGTCCAAACGCAAGAGTTTATGAGCCCCCTGCGCATCTTCAGTAATTGCTAATTTTTTTTTTAAAATTTGATTGCGTTTACTGGGTTTAAGGCCTGTTCTTTAAAATTCTTCATGTTCATGACTCGTTAAACTGCTGGCAATCTCTAACCCATTTCAGTGTTGGCGTTACTTCAATCCATAAATTCACTGTGAAATTGATAGGTAAACAGACGTTCAGCTAGATTCTTATTAAAGTTTTTCTACTAGGGCTTGCGATCGGATGGTTTCCTGGATCCCTCTCTTAACTGTAACATGATGATTAAAAACAGCTGTTGCAGAGCCTTTAAACTCTTTTCCATCCTCAACTTGAATCATGCAGGAAACATTAAGGGCCTCGCAGTATATTTGTTTTGTAAAGCCACACCACAGCGTTGAGCTTTTATTCCGTAAAGGTTCAGCGCCGTTGTATCGTGAAGCCATGTCACCACATTCAGAGCAATACTTAAAACGTTTTTTCTTCTAACTTTATCATGTGGAAGATACAGCAAGTCCACAATCTGGTGGGTGTCATTTGGAACTGAATTAACAAATCTAGGTCTATTATTCTTTTTGGGCGGGCAGATATATTTACCAAATTGCCTGTTTTGAAAGCCAATTTTCGCATCTGATCCAGACACTCTACACTTTACTAAGTTTGTCCAATAGTCATCCTTTCCTTTCCATATACCCTTTAGAAATAATATATTTTGTACTTGTCCATAAAAGGACTGTATTTTAATTTTTTTTTTGTATATTAAAATTGTTTTGTGCAAGAATATAGATTGCTCCCTAGCACACCACAATAAACCCAAATTTCTGCTATTTCTGTTCTTCTGATGGTTCATAAATAGTCAGACAGTTCTGGCGGGGGTGATGTTAGAACTTCTTTCCTGTCACTAAGTATACTCATTCATTGCCTCACAACGTCTGTAAATGTGTGCTCAGCATGCCCTGGATCTACTTACTTTATTATTAATAAAGTCTAAGTGGGCAATTCGCCTTTCTCATAAGCGTCACATTGCTTTAGCTAAATCTCTATTGCCTTGTTATGCCGTTCTCTCTCTTTTCGTCGGACCTCAATTTACTAAACATAATAATTGTCTTGCCAGACGGAAGGCCCAGGCATTGAACAATAGCTCCTCCTACCACATAACTACTCCTGCCATCATATTATAAATTAATATTTTCTAGATTAATCTTTCTATGAACTAGCGTATTTAGTTCCATCATAATCATTTCTGTGCAACCGTAGAAAAGTCTTTTGACGCAATCACCTGCATTAATTACAACGATAACCTTAACATGACCTCAATGTCAACGTCCTTAGTCGGCTGGCTCATTTTAAACATTTTTTGCTAACACACAATAGCCTATACTAAGACCGCTAATCACAGCAGAGTTGTAAATTGTATTGATAAATCTTTTTTTTCACTCATCTTTTATAACTAAAAAAATAATTAAAATAATCATAATACGAAAGCTGTCCATGTGCTTTTTAATCATATAATCTTTTTGTTGTTAAAGCTAGAAAAAAGTCGCAACAAAGTTTTGGCGATCTTTCTATCTTTCCCATGTTGGGTGGTCTGTTGTAATCTTAACAAGCATTTTGCAAGGTGAAATAAACTATAACACCACGATAGGTCACTGCTAATTAACCACGTTAAACTCATGGTTTTAAAAGTATAATATTATTTTTTTTATGCTTTTTTAAAATCGGATAGTGACAACTATAAAGTGTGAGGAGCAGCAGACTACACTCCGCAGACAACTGCCATAAAGAAAGATAATACTCTCTGCCGCGTGTGGGAAAAAACTAAACAGTATTTAGGCGTTTTAACTCAGTATTGAACAGATTCAACAACCTGTCTACATCAACGTAGAGAATTCTACGGTAGGTACGAAAGCACAGCTTAGGACAAAAATGGTTAGACCAGTGGGGCAGACATGATTAGTTTATATGCTTATTTTATAAGGTAAGATGGCCCGTGATTCAGAAGAAGCTTTAAAATACGACTTACCACAAGATCCGGTTTTAACAAGTTCCCTAAAAACTCTTGCATGTGACATTATTACAGATTTTGGGACGATGATATGCCATGTCATCATGGGATTAATTACTTTTAACCATATTAATGTTGACAAAAAAAATTTAATCGAAATACAAAAAATGATCTCCGCGATCAGGAGATAAAGAACCCCCTCCAGGACAAGCCGCAGGAGCACGGAAAGGCGCCACAAGTGAACTGTGGCCAAGTGAATGTGCCACAATGAGTAATGTACTAAAGACTACAAATCCTGGACCGAATTGAGGCTGGGCGTAACTAGCTATGGAACAGACTGCAAAAAGCAAACCAATCAGCAAAACCAAAATTGTTAGATGTAATACAACGTCGCCCGCCAGCACCGCCATCCACCGCCACAACAAACACAATCACAATCAACATAAGATGTATTATTATGTTATTGGCTGCTGTTGTGTTGTGGGGGAGTTTTAGCATACAATGCCTAACACCATACTTAGCAGCAAAAGTAACAAACCGCCCACAAAGCCGAGTAAAAGAAAAGAACCAGCTTCTGTCAAAAAAAGTCAAACCTTCCTGTTGTAGAACCCAAATTCTATGGAATATTTTTTTAAGAACTAGATAAAGAACAAGTTAAGAACTAAATAAGTACAAGTTAAGTTAGTTATAGAAAGTACTATTTAAGTAAGTGCAAGGTAAATTACAAGTTAAGTGCAAAAAAAATAAGTTCTTAAGTTAAGTTCTTGTTAGGTACTAAGTTAAGTTCTTGTTAGGTTCTTAAGTAAGTACTAGTTATGTTCTTGGTAGGTTTTTAAGTTAAGTTACTTGTTTAAGTCCAGTCAATTAATATTTTAAATTGCTCCAATGTCCTACAGCAAGGAAAAACTCAGGATTGACGTAAGATCTCTGTTATTGATAGAGACTAGTGATGTACTTGAATAACAGCATTGTGTTTTACTTGATGAAATAGGAGCGGCAGAGTAACATTTGGTGTGATAAAATACTTGTTTTCAAAGAGCGCATGTCGTAGTAGTAATAGAGAAGATAAATTTTTTTAGACAACTTCTTACTATTCCTTTAGCCTTCTTCATTCCAGAAGTCTGGCTACCACGCTAAACATCTTGGACCGCAAACCACATATATCTTTGATAAACTGTTCCATTAAGTTCATCCTTCCCATCCTTCCCAATCACTTTCCTTGTTTACAGTTGAATGTAAAGGGCAGACTTTGGTGAGTCGCCATGTGTCTACCACCCATCAACTTCCTTTAGCCACTCTCGCTTCCATAAAAAAAAAAAAGACCTACAAAAAGTCTTCTGTGTGGACGACAAAAATAAAAGAGTCATAGTCTGTGAAAAGATACTCTATGCTTCTGGGTACAGCGTTTACAGTAGTCGTCCAGAAATTCTAACATCAATAACTATTGAACAACTCACTAACTACGGTGAAGCCGATAAACACTGGCTTGTCCCATGCATAACAACCTATTTTCTTCATCAACCATGCCAACTAGGCTGTCGTTAAATCATCTAAAGTCTTGAAAGTTAAGGTTTATAGGCAACTTAAACATTGCATAGGTTTTCTTTTGTACAAAATATCATTCACATCTATACGCTTGTGTGTATTTTCCATATTATGCCAAAACAGCTGTAGTTCCACATTAATACAAAGAAGCTTTTTTCTTAATCATCTGATCATGGATCTAAGATCAGTGTTACTTACTAGATGTAATAGGCCTCATAAAGGGCTCTTGGTCAAAAGCAATTATTCTATGAACAGCAGCCATTTTAGTCCGTGTCTTAGGTAAAACTTATGGAGTCTGAATGGCACCCATAATTATTTTGTTGCGAGATTGGGTACAAGTTTAGGAGGTTCCGAAAAAATAGACCTCATCTTTAATCTTTCTTCGGCTAGGGGGTAAATCGTTAGAGGATCCGTGGGGAAGTTCATATGGATATTCTAAGTCTACTTTCCAAGATTAGCCCTATTCTTATTACATGAAGCTGAGACAAAAACATACTTACCACAGTATTGACAACATGCTGTCCTTTTATCAATTGTAAAGTTTCTCAGTGAAGCGTTGACTCAAGCCCATCCATACAGATTGTTGGCGTCTAAGTACATAAATAGTTGGAAAACGGTTTAGTAAACAAAGTCGTCTAAATATTTTTGTATAGCTTTGCAGAAAGGTTAGAGGCCATGCAAATCCCCCCCTAGGCCTCTTCAATCATCTATGTGTTGGGGTATATCAGAAATTAAGTCAATCTTGATTGTTTTGTAGACTTAAGAAAGCACCCAAGAAAGGCCTGTGCGCAGAGATGTAATGCGATGAGTCTAAGATGTACTGTTTCATGCATGTAAGTTCTGTAATTTGAAAGACGTCCCTGCTAAAAACACACGTCAGCCACTAGATACTGATCATGATAAACGCCAGCATTGTTTCACAGTGTAAATCTGTCCAGCTGTTCTGAGCGTATTCAAATTCAGAATCAGTTTATGTCTTTGCTCTAAGACTATAAAATGAAAGCCGCGCCTTTAGGAGGAAGCGAGTCTTCATCAAACCTAATCCCCGAGTTCATGATTCATAAGGATAAACTCCTTTGCGCACTTAAAGATGGATCAAAGTATTGTTTAGTTTATTGGATGGTCTTGTAGAGATCCTGCAACTTATCTAAACTCCCCATCAGAAGTAATTGCAGAGTCATAGAAGAATAACCAGTCAAGAGAAAAAGTCATGTACTTTTCTGAGCTTGTGCAATGCAGGTAACCCTCTTATATTCATAAGTCACTGCTTGCCTGATTGAAAAGAGAGAATCGAAGAGCCTCGACAGTTTATGAAAGAAAATAGGCAGTTTCCATGTCTTAGGTCAACCTTAAGTTGAAGATTACAAATGTTGTGCGGCAGCCCCTCTAAACTTACCGCTAATGTGATCGTGGTCTCTCACTGTTGCGTCGCTAAAAATTCTCAGTTACATATCCAGGGCAGTGTGTAGATGAGTAATATCGTATCTTTGATCTTCATGAGACATAACAATGCCCTGAAAGATTAGTTTAGGTTGGATAAACTGAAATGCGAACTAGTTTCATCTGCTCTTAAAAATATACTAAGCAGCGTTGGGCCCTCTGTGAAATCTCTGTGTCGTGGGGTGGGTGGGGTGTTTGGCCGTCTGACCTAACAAACAATAAACGCATAATAACAGATTCAGATGGTATATGGTTAATAAGGTAGTTTTTGTGTTCTTCTGTTGTGGGCCATAGTACCTGGCGGCAAGAGCGATTCAAAGTCAGCAAAAACTACGTATGGGCTCATCTGCATTGTTGTGTAAATTTTAAAACTAACTTAGACAGCTGTATAGGTGTGAGGAGTTTGGTTAACACACAGTCTACAAAACTTTTACAATAGAGTTCTATGACGCGGCTGCTTCTATATTGGGGATTCTAACCAACATCTTTTATCTACAAGCTCCTTTCTAGCACGATCTTGATGTAAAACCCATAAGTCTACTTATTGTTCTGATTAAATACATAATAGACTCTTAGGGCCGTCTGGTAAACAGTATCAAAGCTATATGATTTGACAAGAAGCGGTTCGCCTAACTCGGAGGCGTTGGGAGAAACCCTTAGAGGCACTAATACCAACTTCTACAGACCAAGTGAAAAACGCTTCCAGTGATTGGTTGATTTGTTCTTCAAACTGAGATAAACTTTCTAATACTTCACGTGAAAGGTTATGTTATCAAAGTTCGCTAGCTCAAATGCTTCATATTAGATACTCTTTCTCGTATTTATAACGGGGGTGAACATGCTCTAAAACACACCCACATAAAACCGATGTTGACAGGAATTTTCTGTTTAAGACTGCCTCGTTTTTAAAACTTAACTCTTTGGGGAGAGGAAGGTGAAATTGCCAACTATAGGAATTAGAACTTTGTTTGCTTAATCTGATTTCAAGGACTGTCCCTTCAGACCACCAAACCCCTTAAACTTTGATTTGGCTTCTTTTCACTTGCAGTGGTTAAACAGTGTAAGCATGTAGACAGCCCAGTCCAAGTTAAAGTGTCTGATAGCTAAATAACTTCAATCTGTTTATAGTTGAAACCCAGACTGCATGTTAGTATCATCATGCGTTATATAATCAATCAGAACGGCCACAACATTTTATCTGGTGTTTTCGCGTTGAATAGACTCTGGGATTAGAGATAGCATATGCTATACGCATTCCTGAACTTCGATGGGTTAATGAAGCCCATTTCTACTTCGCTAAACAATATTGATTAATTGTTTGTCACTACCTTTCGTCCAGTGCTGGTTGGCAGTTTTTCAACTCAGACGCGTTTGTGAGGCTCATTTTAACCTCACAATATTACTAAAATCAAAAAAAAAATATATATAAAAGTAAGTAAACACCTCTTTATTTTAATGTTTAACCTAAACGTTGCAACACTTCAAGGCATGTAACCTTACAATAACGTCTGCCATGCATTTTCGCTTTTTCTGAATACATGTACAGTCAACCGCTTCATCACTTGATTGCTTCGTCAAATATTTCAACAAATGATCTATTATTATATTGTTTACATCATTCTCTAATGATTCACTAAAATCAATGTTGAACGCTTTTCAATGTCTCGTTAAATAGTTCCCATTAACACTTCTTTTAAAACAGATACACAAAGGGGCCATCCAGTGTAATCTAAAATAAATAAAAAAATAATTATAATTCAACTTTATTTCTAGTCTTTTCTAATCGTAAACCCTAATCTTAATAATAAAGCGAATAGTTACTCCTTCAGGGCTGGTAGAAAAAGTTCAGATTAACATCATGCGAACCATAAAATCAACTAAATTGCAATAATTTTATGGCCGGTGGGGGCCAATATCTTAGTATTTCACTGATGGCCTTCTTCCACGCTTTGTTTGTATATATATGTGAATAAACGATCAGTAATTGAGTTTCAAACCTGCTCCTTAACCTTTCTCTTTGGCCTTTCCAATTCAACGTGAGAATTATATTAGTAACTTCTACGTCTTCTGGCTCATGGGGGGTTTTATTTTTAAAATTATAAATAAAATAATTTAAATAATCCGCAGCATCTCTTCTATGCCTCTCTCTGCCCGTTCTCCCGCCTCTCATCCCTCCCTCCTCTCTCCCTTCACACAGCGAAAATCGCACGTGCAGCGCCTGTTTAGTGGTGAATAGAAAAAATCAAATAACTTACCTGACCGGGTTCTACGAAGAATATTGATATTGACGCTGAACTGCTGGCGCTATGCTCATCACATCAGACTGTGAATTGAGAAATCACAACCCATTGCTAAAATTTTAAAAGAAGATATTTCTTGATTAAACTGGACTAAACTGTGTCTCTGTTGTCTTACATCTTTGTAAGATCCCGTATTTCTTTGTTTTTGCTTTCTACATTTTTCTTTTAAACTACGAAGTTCGTTTTTTTCTTTCTGGAAAGGCCGGACTTTTTAAAAACGCAGTGGTTTGAAAATACTCGAATCTGTCGCAACGCTTTCTAAAACTGAAATACACCGAGTTCCCTTGTAGACTCGGTTGGTTAGTTGAAGTCTGGCTATTGGGGCTGGCTTGTTGATGGCCGCTAGTTGAGGCTGGCTTTGAGGATGATCGGCCATGTCCCAGGATTTCAATATCCTAATATTATATACACATTGCGCGCTCACAAATGCATGTTTCGGTTTTCATAATGTAAATGCAATCCACTAAGGCCAGCACATGTGCACATACAAATGTTGTTTCGATTTCATTATGTAAATGAGTTAGCGCATGTGCATGAGATTTTTTTTCACTGTCCTTCTGTGAAAATAATTTTCGCGGAGTGAGTTGACCTAAATCTGCTTCTAATTTGACCTAATTCCTGCTTCTGAAAAATTTTGCACGCCGGAAAAGGCGTGACGGAAATTCCTCACTGCACATGCGCTAACCTAGCAACGACAACTCTAACCATCTAAGCAGACGATGCTTCAGGGTTTGCCTATCATTATCAGTGGCCTCAACCGCCTGAGTAGGCCGCGACAAGTGAATCAGTTGTGGTAGTGGTGTGAAATCACTCTTTAGCCGAGCCGCTGATTCTCGTAGTCATCCATTCAGTCTGGGGCGGTTAAGTCAGTAAACCCATTTTTTGCCTATTTTTGGTGTTAATTGATCGTGGTGTTTTTGTTTTTTCAATGTTCTGTTTAATTGCATCAGTTCTACCTGTCTGAAGTAAAGACTTTCACCACTCCTTTTGAAGTTCAATTTTCTGGCGCCTATATCATCACCATCAGCCATAAGTTCTGAAATTCTTCGTCAGTAATGTTTTCATTCCTGTAATGATTTGCTTATTCTTAATCGTCAAAGAACAAAGTTTTTTTGGGCCGATGCTAGCAGCTACAATGGCAGAGGGTGCTTTTGTAATTTAGGAGTTAATTTTTTAAAACAGCACTTACAACCATAGACAACTTCGCCTAAACCTTAAACCAAGGCCCCCAAATGCAAACCGAGGGCGGCCCCCCGCCCCGGTGGCTAAAAGAGTAACACTAGACCCCCACTTAACACGCTGAGCAATCGGCCGATACCAGTAATTACATACAAGAAAGAGTCTTTAAAGCTTTAGCATATTTATTTCATAGTACTCTATACTTATTCCAAGTCGCTTTCAGATATCCTCCTTGAAGTTCAGTTATTTGCTCTAACCTAAACTGTTGAACCTCACATTTTTAATCAAGATTATTGTTTTAAATTAATCTTATATATAGTCTTCTTAGTAAATCCTTCTGGGCAGCACTTCATCAACAGAGTAAAACGCCATAAAATCAACAAAACTTAAGGAAAAAAAAGTCGAGTACTGTTATTGTCTTTTGTCAACCATCACAGTAAACCTTGGTCATATGATGCAAGAGCGTTTATTTCATCTCCGTTTTTATAATTAACAATCACGAGCTTAAAAGGGTCATCCAAGTTTACAGCCTTAATTGTTATGCCTCTAATAAACGTATGTTTCTGGCAATCTAGTATTACCCCCCCCCTCAGGAGTAATAAATAAGCGAAAATCATCGTCATTTGCCTAGGCAGTGATACTAGTTTTTTGGGGTAAATTCTAAGCTACGGAGTCAACCCCCCACTTCAGCTTAAGGACTTCTTTCTCTGTATCAAAAATCAGAAACCCTGCCTAGTTATTTCTACCTGTTATTTTTCTGTTTGGTTCCTGGAACAAGCTAACAAGAAAGTTGCCCTGCAATTCAAAGCCTTTCTAAATTGTTTTTTCTTATCGTATATACATAGGGCCTTCGTAGTTCAACTTTAAATTCATCAATTTCAGGAAGCAACGCCAAGCATTCTCTCTTTTATAAATTTGTATCACTTTTGCCAAATCGTTTTGCTCATAAATGTTCTTATCACATCTAGGCCGGATGCTGTGCTGCCGGTTTTTGTCTTCAATTTCTGTTCGTTTTGTAAACCCCGTCATCTTGTACTCAAAATCCATAAACATATCCTGGGCACTCCTATTAGATCAAACACAGTTGTGTCTCCTAGTCTTTTTTATTTTAGCTCTACTTCAGTGCATTTAGGAGCTAGCTCCACATTTTGGGTTCAAGGCCCTCGAGACATTCTTATTATAAATAAACACATTATAAATAAACAAATTGTTGTAAGCATCCAATAAAAAACATATCTACAAAAAACAAACGTATTGAACTGTGGGGTCAGTCCGTAAGCAATAGCTTAGCGTGCTTAGATTTTCCAACTGCTCTTTATATTTTTTTAGCTCATCATTTGTCCCTTATTATATAGTTTTCTTCACTTAAACATTTCTTCAAAACAATCTTTGTCCTTAGTGTAAAATAATACAACAGATTTAAACTTGCGATCGAAAGTCTTTTAAGACGGCATTGTAATTTTTGAGTTTAAGCACCATACAGAAACTATGGCGTGAACGCCGCTAAAGGCCAGCTTTGACAAAGCTTTCTTATTTTAACAATGTCTCGTTCAGCAGAAGCAGTCATCATAATAAACAGTGTTTCAGTTTTCCTCATTAGTCTATAGTAATTGTTCTAAACAGTCGCTCAGTTTGTCGCTAGGATCACTCAAAATATATTTCTCGTCACGGATCCAAATAAAACTCCCCTTTCTTTTGTAAACTGTTGTGCTTATGGTTGTGCAGAAAATACCAATGTGCTCGTAATGAAACCTGTATATTATTTTGTAACAAATCAAGTACGAAGACAGCTTTCCCACATCCCAGTAATCCGTCAGATAAGTGAACAGTGCAGATCGTATTGTAGAAACTTAAAACCTATCCATCTGTTTTTATTAGAATATTTCTTCTGAATTTTTAATAAGCCCATCTTTAAGTCTGTTTTCTTCAATGTTTCACTGAAGACAAACAAACCATAGAAATAACATGCATTTGTATTGGGGGCGTTTTCCGTCTGCTTTCTTGCGAATATTTATTGTCTACCATCTGCCCTATCCTTTCTCCACTCTCCAACAATCTGTTGTCAAATGTGGATCAAAATCTAAACCACAGCCCATATTTACTTAATAAGTAGTCTTCTAGTCTTACATCATAAAGGCGAAGTTTTTTACATACACGATCAACTGCAGATCCCTTTGCCTACCTCCACGAACAACTTTCTTATTTCATCAAAGTGTTGGTGGGGTAAAAGACCGTGCCCTGAAACAACCGATCAGACTTGCCATTTATTACACAGTCAACCTTCTCAATTTTTGGATTATAAAACGCTTCTGATTTCACTCTGAAAAGAGTTGTTTCTTCGTAAATAAGAACAAAATTCCTTTTAAAGACTTCGAGCCTGATTTAGATGTATTTCCAGAGAGTGGAGTTGTCTCGTTTTGTTTCTGTTTCTGATTGGCGTGCCATAACGTTTTCCTAAAAATAACCGTTTTACTTTATACTCGGGTTAAGATTGTTCTAGCCAGTCCAGGATTAGTAACAACAACGAAACTCAAGAGATTCGCAAACCGCGTATGTAGCGAAGGGTCCCTTCAGACAGAACAACAGAACCGCTAGGATAAATTTCAGTACATAAGTAAGTTTTTCTTAAGTGCGCCTTTGTAATAGGCATAAGCGTCTTTAACAGTTCAAAATCTAGAGGGAATGCAGAATATGTAGCCAAATTGCTTCTGCTACTGCCTCATCTTAACATCGGTCTTTGGCATCCTCCGCTTTAAAGTCAGTGCTTTCGACCGTTTGGGCTTTGTATTCCCTGATACACATTCTCTTTTCCTTTCTTATAGGTATCCACAGATCAGAATATAGGGCAAAAAATATCCTGCCTCCCTAGTAAAAAAACCCTTTTTCCCTCCAGTTTGATTGCTATGTGATTAACGATAGGGGGCCTTTTATTTTTTTTTTTTTTTCCTACCTAAATTAAGCAACAACCGTAGCATTAGATCTGTCGATGAAATATCAATTTTGAATGATAGATTAGCAGTGCCTGGCATATAATCATCGTCAAGCGCCAAGATCAGGGAACTTGACTGTTAAATCTTGTCCCGGCAGAAACTGTTGATGGAGTATTTACACTAATTACAGTCTGCCCCCCTTATACCTTTTACACGTGGGTTCCTTTGCAGGGGGAGGGATGGGTCCGAGGTCACAACCGGATGATTTCAACTTTTTATAAAACAAAAAAGAATAAAAATAAAAAAATATGGCATGAAGATTTTTAGACGCATGACCTATTGAAGAAGAAGAAAAAACAGAACAGGGACCATTCATTGCAAGAAGAACTGAAGGATGCATCAGCAGGCCAAGAGTAGGATTAAGCCAAATACAATTGCTAGATAGCATTGAATCATTATATAGTTCAATGGGGCGAGATCACCAGGAGCAACTAAGGGTTTCTGATTTTTCAACAGTATCAAAATAATCATTTGTATTAAGAACCAGTAAAAGGAAAGAAGTATGTGGCGGCTACTGCAAAACCAACCCCACCCGTTTTAAAGCAGGCCCACAATTCTTAGAGATCTTCCTGTTGCTGACCAAAGGCCAATTAAACTTTATGACGATTTAAGGCCTGAAGGCTGTTAGTCCTTTTACAGACCTTGGGGCAAGAGTTTGCCAACACCAAATCTCTGAAATAACAAACATACCTCTTCAAGAATTAACTCAAACAGCAGAGAACTAATAGCAGAAATTGAAACGAGTTTAGATGAGGAAACACATTTAAAAACAATTAATGATTCTCCATTGCTATGCTTGACCGGTCCGGGGGTCCGTAAGGATGCCTTTACAACTGTAAGGGAGCATCTAATCTCAATCAAGCAGAACTAAAAATAAGCAAATAGAAAGATGAAGCAGAAAACAATAACTCACTGATCAGATGAAAAAACAATTTAGGGCAAGAGAAAAGGAAATAATACAGAAAAAATACAGGATTTAGCCAAAAAGGGTAGTCTTTTTAGAACTCATGTCTGCTAACAGAGCGCAGCTTAGCAGCGCAAACAACAGACTCAGAGAAACTATAAACAAAATACATTTTATGACAACACTACCGCTGGCAGAAAGAATAAGGACTCTGTTCAGAGACCAGAAAACCAATAGTTAGCATATTAACGCTGTTGGGTTTTCTATCCTCCTACACTGTTTATGCTTAACTGCAGCGCACCCACAGGCCAGTAACGCCGCCAACACCTCAGCCTGTAAAAGTTTGATATACACAATTCATCACTAGCAAACTTATTAAAGAATTTAGCTTGCCAAAGCGCTTGATGCTCTGCCCCGGCATAAAAGTAGTGTTGTTAGTTGGGCTTTTGACTACTATAGCAAAGTTGCTGGTTATATGGGCTGACCATCTGTGGACGTTAGGAGTGCTAGCTGCTGGATTAATTTTTAGCGAAATAAAGTATAGATAATCCAGTAAAAGTAAAAATACAACGAGGCTGTCCTTTTTCGCTAGTGTGAACTGGTCAGTGTCGAGTACATTAACGGTGGAGAGCATTCTGGGCTGCGTTCTGGCAATGTGGGCGCTTATAAACTAGATTAACTTCTTCAAGCTAGGTACTTAATTTAAACTGTCGTGGGGCGGGCCCTGTGTTTAAACCTTGAATGTGCCCTAAGTTTGATCATCTCCAGGCTCTGAGGAATTTTTTTTATCATTGTTATACAATCTGGTATCATGCCAATCTGTAGTCTAAGGTCAGAGGGATAGTCATGTAAAATCCATGGCCATACAACAAAGTCAACCTAGCCTAGCTTGTGCAATGAACGTATTGATACCTAGTATGCTGGCGGCAAATCAACAGCAAGTTAATAACATCTTCAAATTGCAAGGAAATTTGTTTTCTAGCATCAAACCTGTAGACTGATCAAGTATGCTAGACCTGTGTCTGTGCTTGTGCTCCTAATAGACAACCAACGTATGGTCCTTATGGATTCATTAAGTCATTGTACTCCTGGCATTGTTAAGCCTTTACTTTCCATCTAAAAAAAGTTTGTCCAAGCATTAGGGTGTTTTTGTTCTATGGATCCCAATCGAACTTGAGCGTTTTGGTTGGAAAGAGGTGTGGCCAGGCCAGTAACTCTAATTATATTCTCTATGTTCACCCACAAATACCAATGTATACCCAACCCATTGCAGTGGTCTAACTTTTGTCTAAAATCAGTTAAAGGTTTATTGTTAAAATTGATTGCAGATTCTTTCATAGCATTAATTGTTCATTGGACTGTTGAAAGGATTAAACGCGTTGTCGTTGGGGAGGATCACTTTCAGTTCGTTTATATGCGTCTGTAACGGTAATAAACATGAAAGTTATATACTGACCTAAACTAAAAGATTGGGGTGGTTTTAAATGGTTTGCATATGAAACCCACAGCCAGTGCTTTGCGCAGGAAAGGCAAAATTTAACTGATTCTGAAAAGGTCATAGGGTGGTGGATGACCAAGCTGATGGCACTCAGACACTCTTTTTTTTATTGGCGATTTAATATTTATTTAGTGGGTTTAACAATTACTGAACTGGAAGCCCAATGATTCATCTACATGCAAAGGTTCAATTGCTGAAGTCGAAAAAGGATGGTAGATTTGGGGTTATAAAACTCCTCCTACAGTGTAAGTACACCTCATTATATTAAAAGGCTCCATTTATTATATTAATTTTTTAAATATTATAAAAAGGATCGCATCATATAAACCAACAAAACAAACGTGTGCCCTTAACGTACCCACTTGACAATAGCGCGCTATTAAAGGGTTGCCTTAGGAGAAATTGGTTTAAAGTTATGTGGGCAACATAAATCTGAAAAGGCTCAGATAACTGATTCAATGTTAATGGCGAACAAGGCAATCAAGTAACTCAAGATAACAATACCTTGATAGCTACTACAACTTTTGGTCTTTAAAAGATGAACTTAGCGAATTTGTGCATATTGTTAACAATTAACGAGCAAACCTCAGCATTACTATAAATTTCCCACTAGAAGAAATAAGAGAGTATACTTTCCCTAAAGGGCTTTTGCCGAATTGTTAGGCTTTCACAGCAGTGACAAAGATTATAGATTAAGTACAAGATAAGATGTTTAACACTATAAAAAGGTCACTAAACCTTCTGATTTTTCCTCGTGAAACCCAATTTGGTATTCCATTTACAAGAAGTTAAGAACATGAGCTAATTGTTTGGCTAGGCAATCCGTCCACCTTCTAAAGGTTTTGCTACAACTGGGCGGGGGTTTGCGATTATCATTATATACGTTTGACGGAGACAGTCAATTTAAAGAAATAAATAGCGTAGATATAAATCATTGGATGTAAAAATAAACTAAACAAGACGGACAGCCAGTTGTTTTATCTGCATTTAATAATAGAAGCTAGAAGTAGAAAGCTGAATTAGAAAAGTAAGGAGGGCTCAGTCCCGCGGAACGTTAATAACACTATTCGATATATATTAAAATAATATTTTTAAATCGTTATGAAAAAGATGTACATCAATATAACCAGAAACCGGATCGTGTGTTCTTACGTACCCAATTGTCAAATGCGCGGGAGTTGTAAGTATTGCCCTTAAAGAACTTGAGGCTTTAAAAAGTTAATTTGTTTAACACAACATTAAAAAAAAAAAATTCCTGAAGAGCTCAAAAAAAATGGATCAATATTATAAACGAGGCGTGGCAATCAAATAACACATGTGCAAATAGCTGATGTTTCTTACAACTTTTTTTCAATAAAAGAAGAACTAGCGGATATGGTAATCAAGTATAACAATTAACGAGCCAAACCTCAAATTAAACTGTAAATAATTTTCCACAACAATAAATAAGAGAGAATACAATACCTAAGGGCTTGCAAGTAACTTGGGCTATTACACATAGTGACAAAGCTTAATAGATATATACAAGATAAGAATGTCTGGCAATTTGAAGGTAATAAAACCATCTGCTATTCTTGTGAACCAATGTTGTATGTTCATATACAACAGTTAAGAACATATATAATTTGTATTGATGGCTATCCATCCTACAGTTCAAAAGGTTTTGCCATCAACTAGGCATGGATTTTGCGATTATCGATTATCTCAGTTGGGAAAAAACAGTGAAATTTAAAGACCTACATTACTTGACCTATAAAATCATTAATTGTAAAAATACCTAACCAAGATGAAAGTCCAGTTGTTTGTTCGATTTATAATGTGTTTGGAAGTGGAAGAGCGTGCTGTACACCCTTAATTTCTTATGGTCCTTGGAGAGAAAGTAAATATGATTTCACGATCACCACATCTTATTCTAGTCACGTAAGCCCCCGATTTTAATTTTGTTAATTATGTCGATTTTTGGCGGATATTGCGTGTGAATTTTTTGTAAAACAGGTGTTAAAAAGCCCAAAATTGATATGTGATGGACGTGAATTGGATGATGAAAAGGGGGGTTTTAACGTGCAAATAACATGGTGAGCTTGGAACTCACATATTACATCTGTTTTGTAGTGTGTGAGTTTGTGTGTTGTAGTGTGTGTTGTGTGTGTGTGTGTGTTGTGTGTGTACGTGTGTGTCCCTAATCCTTAAAGACTTTACCGGAAAATGACATGTGAGTGCTGTCAAAGCCTGTATCCCTCACCCTATCTGCAGAGAGAAAGAGAGATGGGAAATGACATATGAGTGCTGTCAAAGCCTTTTATCCCTCACCCATCGGCAGAGAGAAAGAGAGATGGGAAATGACATGTGAGTGCTGTCAAAGCCTGTATCCCTCACCCTATCGCAGAGAGAAAGAGAGAGGGGAAATACATGTAAAGTGCTGTAAAAGCCTGTATCCCTCACCCTATCGGCAGAGAGAAAAGAGAGATGGGAAATGACATGTGAGTGCTGTCAAAGCCTGTATCCCTCACCCTATCGGCAGAGAGAAAGAGAGATGGGAAAATGACATGTGAGTGCTGTCAAAGCCTGTATCCATCACCCTACGCAGAGAAAAGAGAGATGGGAAATGACATGTAGTGCTGTCAAAGCCTGTATCCATCACCCTATCGGCAGAGAGAAAGAGAGATGGGAAATGACATGTGAGTGCTGTCAAAGCCGTATCCATCACCCAATCGGCAGAGAGAAAGAGAGATGGGAAATACATGTGAGTGCTGTCAAAGCCTGTATCCCTCACCCTATCGGCAGAGAGAAAGAGAGATGGGAAATGACATGTGAGAGCTGTCAAAGCCTGTATCCATCACCCTATCGGCAGAGAGAAAGAGAGAATGGAAATGACATGTGAGTGCTGTCAAAGCCTGTATCCATCACCCAATCGGCAGAGAGAAAGAGAGATGGGAAAATTTTCAACTGATGAACATCTTCTTTGTCATGAGGGCGATTACGCAAGGGGCTTTTCATAACTGTACATGGCAAAATCGGAAACGACAAAATGGGAAAGCACTAAACGGGAAACAGCGAAACGGGAAAATGGGGAAACGAGAAAGGCCCAAAAAGGGACATCGGGAAACGAAAAGGACAAAACAGGAAACGGGAAAAAATCGAAAGGACGAAACCGAGAAATGGGGAAACGAGAAAGGCCCAAAACGGGAAACGGGAAAGGACGAAACGAGAAATTGGGGAAACGAGAAAGGAAAAACGGAAAATGGGGAAACCCGAAAGGACGAAACGGAAATGGGAAACGCGAAAGGACGAAACGGGAAATGGGGAAACGAGAAAGGAAGAAACGGGAAATGGGGAAACGGGAGAGGACAAAACGGAAATGGGGAAAGGGGAAAGGATGAGAACGGGAAATCGGGAAACCAGAAAGGACGAAACGGGAAGGGGGAAAGGGAAAGAGGACAAAACGGGAAATGGGGAAAGGGGAAAGGACGAAAGGGGAAATGGGGAAACAGGAACTAGTGAACTGGGAAGCGGCAAAACGAAATGTCCTAGAACACATGAATTTGGGGGGCAGGACAAACGAGGCTGTAGCATGTGTGAAGACGGTGGTTGATGGATGTATGGGGTCGCTGTGCGTGGAAAGGTTGAAGGCCAGTGGAGAGAGGTCAAGTGGCTTCACGAGTGTTCCGGTGCATAGTTGGAGCATTGTATGTCACGGAACTTTGGGCTGGGGGGTGGCCCGAGAAGAACACACTAACACAGCCAAACAAAGCGCTAGGGCAAGGCACGGAAAGAGCACACAGCACAAACGGGAAGAAAAGAAAGCACAAGAAGGACAAGAGGGACTACTTTGACGACCGGGCCACCAAAGGGGGGGGGGCCGCAGCCGGACGGGGGAATCTGAAGGCCCCTTAAACCTGGTGACCAAGAAGCTAGGGGAAAGTCCAGCAGACAGAAAAGCCAGTAAAGGCAAGAAGGGAAAAACCCACTGACAAAACCGAGGCGCTGAAACGAGGGGCAAAACACTTCAGGGGGGCCTAACCCCCCCGCCCTGACGCACCACCGACATCCACCGCAGAGACAGCCCTGCCCTCAGCTTGACAACCCCAAAGGCAGAGATCAAAAAGGGCCATCTGACTCTAAAAAATGGGAAGGTGCAGGCCGGGACGAGATACCAGCAGAACCCATCAAAGCAGACAAAGAGACAGCTGTAAACATGCTTTTTCAGCCTCTCAGCAAGATCTGGAGAAGGGGGGGGTACCGGCTCAGGGGAAAAAAGGAAATGTCATCAAGCTGCCAAAGAAAGGGGACCTCAGGGACGGGGCAACCCCGGGGGTCATGCTCCTGTCAACCCAGGAGGTTCTAACAGGGTCTACTGGAAGAATGAAAGGGGCCGCCCCCCAAGCCCGAGACCAGCAGGCAGGCTTCCGGCAGAACAGACATGTCCCGACCAATCGCCACCTGCGCATCATCGGAGCATGCTGGATGGAATCCCCCCTTTACATAAACTTCATAGATTATGAAAGGTTTCGCAGTGTGGACGAGAGATGCTGGGGAAAGCTGCGGGGGCATTACGGAGCCCCCCGAGAAGATCACCCCCTCATCCGGTGCACCTACCAGGACAGAACTGCAGGTTTGCCCCGCCGCCACCTGCCCGAAAGTTCAAGGTGAAGACCGGGTTCGGAGGGATGCCTGCTTCCCCGTCCCTTCCTCCTGCATTTGACGGGATCTAAGACCACTACAACAGGCAAAAAAAGGGTATACAGGGACACTCGGGACCAGCTCATGCCCTTGATTTTGCGTGACCTGGCGTCCTGTCACACAGCCACAGCCGATCGGAACAAGACCATCCTTGGAGACCACATCACCCGGGACGGGGGTCAAGTTTAACAGGAAGAAGACCGAGCTGATAAAATAAAACACACTGCCAACCACCTCCAGTCGTGGAGCCCCATCAGGAGGTGGAGTCTTTCGCTACCTGGAAGCGTGGTTGACCAACGGGGGGCACGGACCGAGACGTCACAGCCAGATCGCAGGCAAGAGCACTTTCGTCGCCAAAACACTGGGCATCGGGGGAATCAGCATAACCCAAATCCGCATCTTAACCCCAATGTAAAATCAGTTCGCTCTAGGGATCGAGACGGGCGAACAACACGACGATGCAACAAAAGTCAGACTTTCTTAAACACCGTCTGGGGCGCATCTAAAAATCCGGGCAGGACAGGTCCAAAACGAAGATCGTGGGAGCGTGGGGGACGGAACCAGTGGCCAAGCAGATACTGCAAGGAATGGGGCTGGATCGGACACCCCCCGGGAAGCCACACCCAGCACCACACCCCAAAGCCCTGCCCGGGAAACCCCGCAGGGAAAGAGAAAAGGGGCCCGGCCTCGCAACAGCTGGAGACGAACACGAGGCGGAGTTGAAAAAAAAAGGGCCCAACGGGGCTGGAATGACCAGGAACACCCAGAACAGAGTGCGAGGCGAAGAGTCTTGATGGCCATGCCCACCCGGGCGAGGGGCAAAAATAAAAAAAAGTTCCCCGGCCTGCATTGTGCGTGCTACTGCTGTACACGGGTGTGTGTGTGTGTGTGTGTGTGTGTGGGTGTGTGGTGAGTGTGTGTGTGTGGTGTCTGTGAGGTGTGTGTGTGTGGTGTGTGTTGTGTGTGGTGTGTTTCAGCAAAACAAAGGCAATTTTGTCTTGTTCATCAAAGCGAATTGGGGCTGGGGAAATTGAACGACTGTACACTGAAAATTTTGTTGATGTTTTTGTGAGGGTTAAAAGTGTCATGATAATTTGTTGATTTTTTGTGATGGGTTAAAGGTACATGAGATTTTTTTGTTGTAGGGTTGAAGTGTACACTGAAGTTGTTGTTGTGATGGGTTAAAGTGTACACTGTAATGTTTTTTGTGAGGGGTTGAAGTGTAAACGTGTGTTTGGTTGTTGTGAGGGTTTAAAGTGTACACGATGATTTTGTTTTGTGATGGGTTGAATGTCACTGAGATGTTTGTTTTTGTGATGGTTGAAGGTACAAAAGGGGGAAATAATGTTTTTGATGTTGTTGTGAGGGTTAAAGGTACACTGATAATGTTTTTGTTTTTTGGGAGGGTTAAAGGTAAGAGTTTTGTTGTTGTGATGGGTTAAAGTGTACCTGAGATTTTGTTGTTTGATGGGTTAAAGTGTACACTGATGGTTTGTTTGGGGGGTTTAAAAGTGTACACGATAAAGTTGTTGTTGTGAGGGTTTTAAAGTGTACCGTGAGTTGTTTTTGTGGGGGGTTAAAGTGTACACTGAGATTTTGTTTTGTGAGGGGGTTAAATTTACACTTGATGTGTTGTTGGATGGAAAAGTGTCATGAGATGTTTGTTTTTGTGAGGGGTTAAAAGTGTACCGTGATTTGTTTTGTGAGGGGTTAAAGTGGCACGATATGTTGTTGTTGTGAGGGTTTAAAGTTACACGAAAAATGTTGTTGTTTTTTGGGGGTTTAAAATGTACACGAGGTGTTGTTGTGAGGGGTTAAAAGGTACAGAGAGGGTGTTTTGGAGGGGTTAAAGTGTACACTAAAGGTTTTGTTGTTGTGTGGGTTAAAGTTCACTGATGATGTTTTTTGGAGGTTAATTTTACCTGAATGGGGTTGTTTTGGAGGGGAAAAAAAAGGGGCACTGAGGTTTTTTGTTTGATGGGTTAAAATGTCCCTGATGATGTTGTTTTGTGATGGGTTAAATTTACATGTAAGGGGTTGGGGGAAAGTGTACACGAAAATGTTTTTTTGTGAGGGGTTGAAGTGTCACGATGATTTTGTTGTTGTGAGGGTTTTTAAGTGAAACGATGAGGGTTGTGAGGGGTTAAAAGTGTACTGATAAAGTTGTTGTGTGGGGAAGTGTACACGAGATGTTGTTTTTGTGTGGGTTAAAGTGTACCGATATTTTTGTTTTGTGAGGGGTTAAAGTGTAAACGAAATTTTTTGTTGTTGGATGGGTTAAGTGTCACTAAAATGTTTTTGTTGGATGGGTTAAAGTGTACACTATAATGTTGTTGTTGGGTGGGGGTTGGTAACCGTTAATTTGTTTTTGGGGGGAAAAGGGAAACCGTGTTGGGGTTGGGGGGGTGGTTTAAGGTAAGATAATGTTGTTGTGGGGGTGTGGGGTTGAGGGGGGGGGGGGGGGGGGTTAAAGTGTAAAAGATATGTTGTTGTGGGGGGGTGGGGGTTGGAAGTGTACACGAAAATTTTTGTTGTTGTTGTGGTGGGGGTTAAAGTTCACGATAACTTTTTTGGTGGGGGGTTAAGTGTACACGATTTTTTTGGGTTTGGTGTGGGTAAAGGGTCAGATAATTTTGTTGTGGGTGGTGTGGGGGTGAAGGGTAAGTTTTGGTTGGGGGGTGGGCTGAAGTGTACATGAAAAATTTTGTTGTTGTGATGGGTTGAAGGTAATTAATTTTGTTGGGGTGGGGGGGTGGTTGAAGGTACATCTTTGTTGTTTTTTGTTGCGTGGTGGGCTGAAGTTACACTGTAATGTTGTTGATTTTGTGAGGGGTTTGGAGTGTAAACTGAGATGTTTTTTTGCTGTGGGGTTTTAAAGGGTTTTCCTGATGAAAGTTGTTGGTTGTTGGGGGGGGTGTCACGAGAGGGTTTTGTTGTGAGGTGGGGGATTGCAGTGCATGAAATTTTTTTTTAGTTGTTGTGAGGGTTTTGAAGTGAACTGTTATGGTTTGTTGTGGTGGGGGGGTTTGCGTGTACATGAGATGTTTGTTGTGTTGTTGGGGGTTTGGAGTGGAGCGGGGGAAAAGCATCGCGGAGTTCTTTCACCTAAGACAAAAGGGGTTTTGGCCCGCTTTCCCTTACACCCCGACTGCCCCCTTTCCCCCGGCCGGGTCCATTTTGGGGTTTTATAAGAGATCACACACCACACACACCACCACCCAACAACATACACACGCGCGCCGCTCGCCAGCACACGCACGCCCAAACAACACACACACACCACCACACCACACCACAAACACCACACACCCCACAACACCGGAGAGATTCAATTTTTTATTCTTACGGGCCACAGGGAAGAGCGACTAGAGAAAAGACAAAGATAATGAAGACAAGAGGAGGGGGAGAAGAGAGAGAGAGGAGGAGACAGATGGAAAATGGACAGACGGACGGCAAGCTGACGACAACAGACCACGACAGACAAAACAAAACAAGACAAAATTTTTTTTAAAAAACTGTGAAGTGACAAACCTTGAGGTTTCTTCTCTCTCTCTCTCTCTCTCTCTCCCTCTTCTCTTCTCTCTCTCTCTCCTCTGTACCCCCTTTCTCTCCTCCCCCTCTCTCTCTCTTCTCTTTTTCCCCTCTCTTCTCTCCTCTCTCTCTCTCTCTCTCTCTCTCTGTGTTCCTGCTGTTCCGTACCTCAGCCTTTGCCTGGCGTGTGGTCGTTGTTTTTTCTCTCTCTCATAACACAGACACGGACAAAATACGCACACACAACACACACACCACACACAAACCCCAACACACACACACACACACCACACACCCCCACACACCACACACAATAGAGAAAGTTTGACCCTCCGCCCCACCCACCCCCCCCCACCCCCCTTCCCCAATCCTCCCGTCTCTCAAACCCCCCCCCCCCCCCCCCCCCCCCCGGGGGGTTCCCTTTCACCCCCCCTTGCCCCCCAGCCCCCCCCCCCCCCCAACCCATCCAGTTTGCCCCTATCCCACTGTTTCCTAAACTGTTTTTAACAATTGTCTGGCAGGACGCATAGGGCGGAGCCCCCTCCACGGGGGAACATGTCAGCACACTAGGAAAGGGCCCCGTCAATTGTTCCAACACCACATGTGCTGGATGGGATACCGCATGTGTGTTGTGTGAGTGTGGTGTGTGTGTGGTGTGTGTGGGGTGGTGTGTGGTTTGTGGGTGTGGTGTGTGTGGTGTGTGGGGGTGTGATGTGGGGGGGGGGGTTACTAGTTTGTGTGTGGGGTGTGGTGTGTGTGTGTGGGTGTGTGTGTGGTGTGTGTGGTGGGTAGTAAACCCGGGAGGTTTGGTTGGGTGTTGTGTTGTTGTGTGTGTGTGTGGTGTTGTGTGTTGTTGTGTGTGGGGGTGTGGTATGTGTGTGTGGTGCGCGTGCGCGCGCGCGTGTGTGTGTATAAGTAAATGTCTGTGGTCCGTCTTTTTTATCTGTCTCTTTGTCTTCTCCCATCTGTGTGTATGCCCGCCTATTTTTTATTTTTATCTATTTTCTTAAATATACTTTTCACGTATGGTGTTTGTTGTGTGTTGTTTGTGTGTGTGTGTGTGTGTGGTGTGTGTGTGTGTGGTTGTGTGTGTGCGTGTGTGTTGCGTGCGCTGCGCGCGCGTGTGTGTTATAAGGATGTTTGGGGGTGTGTGTGTGTGTGTGTGTGTGTGGTGGTTGGGTGGTGGTTGTCTATTCTTCGTCTATATCTGTGTATATGTGGTTTTTGTTGTTTGTTAAGTTTCTTCACAATTATCTATCACGTTTGTGTGTGAAAGGGGCAGTGCCCCGCGGCCGCGCAGCGTTGTGGTGTTTTGTGGTGGCATAAAACGAGCACTCGTCTGAAGTTTAGGGATTGAACCCCGTACCTGAAAGCCCTTTACGGGGGAGAAAAATGGGGCGTTTCACTGAGGCGAGGGGCGTGAAAACCTCTGCTTGGGGAGTGGCGGGAGCACACCCTTGCAGCGTAGGGGGCCCGGGGAAAAGCGAGAATTACGCACGTCTTTGGGTTTCTGGCCTGCAACACCACCAAAAAAGCCCACAGTTTAATAGCTCAGTTGGTAGAGCGCGGACTGGATCCCGGGGTTGCGGGTTGAATTTCGGCATGGGGGTTTTTCCCTCGGAGTTAACATTTGGTTCGGGCTCCATTCCCCCTACAGTCCTTTGAATGAGACTTTAAACCGAGGTTCCTTGTGTGAAAGCACGCACAAATTTGACACCGTAAAAACCCACACCAACTTTCGGGCAGAAGGGCCCTTTGGCCGTTGGGAGGGTGACCGTGACACATACATGCACCTCCCCGAAGATGGGGTATGGCTGCCTTTAAAGGCGGAAAAAAAAAACGGGCATACACACAAAACTCCCTGCCTGCTTACAGGAGGCCGCAGGATATCAGCCCGCTACGAGAAAAGAAAAAAAAGAAATAAAACGTCGGGAAAGGGGCACAAGAATAGTAATGTCTCGGATTTGGGCGAAAAAGATCGAAACACTAGCATTCAACAAAAAGGAGAGCTGAAGAAGTGTCGCATTTTCATTGCTTTGTTCCTCCCGTTTTTGTACTCCTTTTGCTCTTATCTCCCTCGCTGCTAGCGTATGCCAACCTCCGTGACTTCTCCGTCAGTGCATTCTTCATATCTCTTCCCCGTCGCAAAGAAGTTGACAAATGGGCAAACCACGCAATAAAGAAATGGTCAAACCACATCAATAGACAGAACTGGGGAATCACGTCAAAGACAGAACTGGGGAGGTCACGTCAATAACAGAAGGTCAAATCACGTCAAAAGAAATGAGCAGGCCAGTGACACTGAAAGAAATGGCATGGCCGTGCACTGAGAGAAATGGGCATGGGCTGTGAAAGTTAGAAAATGGGGCATGTCCTCGATGTCAAGGAAATGGACAGTCCGTGGTGTCTAGGGAAAAAAGGGGAGGCCTTGATTCTAGAGAAAAGGCATGCCTCTGATGTCAAGCGAAAGGAAAGTCCCCTTTGGTGGGCTAGAGAAATGGGCATGACCTGTGATGTCTAGAGAAATGGGCTTGGGCCCGTGTGCTAGAAAATGGGCATGGTCTGTGATGTCTAGAAAATGGGGGTGGCCTGTGATGGCAGAGAAATGGGCATGCCTTGGGTGTCTAGGAAATGGGCATGGTCTGTGATTCTAGAAAATGGACTGTCCGGATTCTAAAAATACTGGTCTGTGGTGTCTACAGAAATGGGGATGTCCCGGTGTAAGAAAAAGGGGCATGCCTGGATGTCTAGAGAAATGGGGCAAGGTCTGTGAGTCTAGAGAAAGGGCATGCCGGAAGTCCCAGAGAAATGGGGATGGTCTTTATGTCTGAGAATGGGGGATGGTCTGTGATTCAAAAAAATGGGCATGGCCGTGAGTCTAGAAATGGACATGGCCTGTGTGTCTAAAAGGAAATGGCATCGCTTTTTGGGTGAAGAGAAATGGAATGACCCGGGTCATAGAAATGTATGGTTTTGAGTCCAAAAAGGGCAGCTTGTGATGTCTACAGAAATGGGGTGGTCTGTGATTTACGAAATAGCGGGTCTGTGTTCTACAGAAATTGGGGAGGGGCTGGATTTTAGAGAAAATGGGCTGGCTGTGAGTCTACAGAAATGGGCATGGCCCTTTATGTCTACAGAAAGGGGAGGCTTGTGATGTCTAGAGAAATCAGGTCTTGTGTCTACGAAATAGCATGGGCCCGTGATTTTTAGAGAAATGGGCATGGTCTGTGATGTCTACAGAAATG
>JAFLJL010003520.1:45000-60000 GCA_018398815.1 Conus ventricosus
ATCTTACATCTCAGCTGTTTCCCCCCTCCCTTTCCTCCTCTCCCCTCGCTTTTTTTCTTCTCTCCCCCCCCCCCCCCCCCCCCCCCAATTTTATCTCACTTTGCTTAAAACCTTCTACGTATTTTTTATGCCTTGCGAAAATGAATACCCTTTTGCCTTGCTCTCTTCTCTTTCTTCTCTCTCTCTTCTCTCTTTTTCCTCTCTTCTCTCTCTCTCTCTCTACGTGCGAAAGTGCGTGTATTTGTTGTTCAAAAATATATACCACTTTGTCATATTTCACTTCACTGTCTTTTTCATACATGCCAATCTTGTACGTTGTGTACATTACAAGTTTCCCCCCGCCCACCCCATCCCTACCCCCCCTCTCTCCTTCCTCTTCATTTTGTTTTGCCATTTTTTTTTTTTTTTAATTATTTTTTTATTTTTGTTTTTTTTGTTTTATTTTTATTTTTTGTTTTTTTTCATTTTTCTTCTGTTTTCATTTGATGTTTCCCTATGATACATGACCGCTTTTCTTTCTTTTTGATTTCTTACTTTTTTGGATTTCATGCATTTGTAGTCCCCACCAGCGGGACGGATGTAAAAAAGCCGTATGTTATAATCCCGAAATAAAGAATTTTGTCTTGTCATTTTGTCTTGTTCTCTCCTCGTCTGTCATTGGGAGTCTGTCCTCTGTTGTTTTTCTCCTTTTCTTTTTCTACCTCTCTTCTTTCTCCTTTCCTCTCCTCTCTGTCTGTCCTCTCTCTCTCCCCTTCTCTCTCTCCTCGTTGTGTGCTTTGTATGTTCTCTCTCTCTTTCGTCTGTTGTCTCTCTCTCTTTCTCTGTCTGTCTGCCCTCTCTCTCCTCTCTCTCTCTCTCTCCCCTTTTCCCCCTTTGCTCTTTCCCTCATTCCTCCTTTTACCATCAACTCACCTTTTTTTTCCCCGCTCTGTCTCCAGAGTTTCCCTTTTTCCCCATTCACTTTTTTCTATTTTAAACAGGGTTAAAAGAGTAAGGAAAAGACAAAGAAAATTTAGTTTATTCATCTATCTTGGTCACTTCCAAAGAAGAGTAGAAACAGAGAGGGAAGGTTGAGAGAGAGTGAGGAAGGAAGGAGAGAGAGAAAGAGAGAGAGGGGGGAAGGAGGGAGAGGGGGGCCAAGCTGGGTGAGAGGATGGGACAGAGTCGTGAATGAGAGTGAGAGAGAGGAGGAGAGAGATAGAGAGTGAGAGGTGAGGCAAGACCAGAGAGAGAGTGAGAAGGGGCCGTTTTTTGTCATGTTGATGAAGTCCTGATAATTGTCAATATTTGGTGGGCCAAAGAAGTGCAGTACTGCTGATCATGTTTACGATGCTAGGAGATATAATAATAAAGAAAGCGGTCACCACTGTCACCTGTTGCACACGCGCATTTCCTGTCAGCAGTTACTCCATACGCTCACACGCAATTCTTTCCCAATCCAACCAAAAGGCGCACTACCAGAATGTTTTTTCTTTCCCCTCTCCTTCGGGAGAAAAAACTTTACTAAATCACCATCCAAACACGTTTATAAACAAAATTTTTTTACATGAAGCTCTTTTCCACTGAGAGGCAAACTAACTCATCAAGACTTCTAGAAAGTCAGGCCTTCACTCAAACAATAGGCCAACAATATTCACAGACCAGGAAAATATTTGATTCTCTCACTCCTGATTTGCTATGCCTGCATCCGAATTACGACTCGCCTCATCTCCTTTCAGGATTCCCTGTCTCTCTCAGACATCATTCTCGCCCCCTCGATTCTCCGTCCTGGAGATATGGACTCGACCTCCTCTCCTCGACTCTTTTGTCACTGGAGAGAGATGAGTTCCAACTCCTCTCCCTCGTCTTCTCCTGTCCCCTGGAGAGATGTCGAGTCCCGACTCCTTCCCCTGGAGTCCTTAATTTCTGGGGCGCCTACCAGTGTGTTACATCACAACATGGCCACATCTTCAACCACCTCACGGGGTGAAAGGTGAAGGGTGAAGGGCGAAGGGTTTAAAAGGTGAAGGGCTGTAGCTGAAACACGAATATGGTTCGTGTAAGTAACCTTATTAATTCTACTTATGAATTCTTTCTTTCTCGGTTCCTTAAGTTTTCCCCTGTAGCTTTCACAACTGTCTATCGATCCACCTGGGATTGATGGTCAGCAGCGAGGACCAACGTCCTGGTACAGGTTCCGAGTCTCTAGGCAATTCTGCTGGGTGAAAAAACTGATTCTTTCCTCCTTCCTCCTAGTGAGTGCTACTCAGTGTTCACAAACACATGACCATGCAACCCTTAACAACCTTGTTAAACTATCACTCAGGTGGTCTCTTTCACCCAATGTCCACCTTCTTTCTTTACTGAGTATACTCACAATTATTTGGGACGCCCGCGACCACTAGTCAAGTCCACATGAAGTCCTTCCTTTTCAGTAGTGGCATTGGGAATGATTCATATTACAGAACTACATGAGATGGTGCGTCACTTGCCTTGATGTGAGGCTTACGTCACATGACACCCCCCATCCTGGGATGAAAAAATTTTCTCCAGAAAATTTTTTCAAAGGATATACTCTTCACACTTAAAACACATCTTCAGCCATGAATCTCATAAAATTGTGTAACCCGTCACACATGATTCACCAAATTAATAATCAACGTTTGAATCCAAACATCATGTTCCATCCTTAAAGTAGGCACATATTTCAAACTTTCTCGTCTTTTTAAAAAAAAAGTTATTAAATTGATCACCACATCTCACATAAATACATTTCACAAATTACTGGATAAAACAACTAGGGTATTAACTCAATTCAAAGTCCAAATTGTGTTTTTTATATTAAGAAGTGAAGCACATATTTTCCCTTGATCTTGGTCTCCACATCCTGTGTTTCAAAACCCCTCATGAAATGAGAATTATCCAAGTGTATATGTTTCTCAATAGACATGTAAACAAAATATACAGTTGTAACATAGTTTTTTCCCACATGTAATGTTTTTCTAAGTCCATTTTGAAAAGTAAGTCAACATGCTTTCATTGTTGACTGTGACAAATGAAAAACAATTGGTTTGTCTCTATGCACATATCCAAAACGTGTGTATATACATTTCTAAAGAGTTATTTGCTCATCACACATACCATATTTATTCATATTCACAAGCACGTTAGACATTAAATGTACATGTTGATTTTTCATTGTTTACGAAAGAATAAAGCAAAGGAATAGTTATGTAATACATTCAACATCAAGTCGTTTTTGCTTTTTTGGTAAAACATATAGTCACTTCAACATTTAAAATAGGCATAGAATACCACTTTGTTTTAAATCATCAGTAGCTACAATGCACTGTCAAATGTGATTCTCACCGGAATCATTAAGGAAAAGACAATTACAGAATAGTACTTTCCCTGTAGACAGTTACCATTTGTCATGAATATTCATACACGTGACATATAAATCTGCCTCATGACATTTTGTGTACAGGCTCTGGTTCATACAGAATTTGGGAATTCCTGCAATGCCAAAGACCACCCTTTTATATTCTGCTGTTCTTAGTCTTTGACGATTTCAAGAAAGTCAATGGCCATATGGTCAGTCTGTTAAACCGAAACTTTCTTCAGTCAAGAATCTAAAGTCCAGCGAACTTCTACTTGCCCATTTTACAATAGCCAAGCACTCTCTCTCATTTAGTGGAGTATTTCTCCTGTGTCCCCTTTAAGAACTTCTTACTGGCGTATTGCACTGGATGTAACAAATCACTTTTTTCCTTGCATACAGTACCGCTCCCAGTCCTTATGGAACTCGGCCAATCAGTTTCTCATAATAAAGTCTTCTGAGGAGGCGAGAGGGTAACAAAAGAACAGGAAATGAAGTTGAGGGATGTTCTGAACAACTCTCAAAGCTTCTGGCACTATCAGACACACAAATATCTTGTGTTCTTCGTCCCTTTGTCAGTTCAGTCAAAGGGGCCGTATCAGGGACGCTAAGTGGGGGACATATCGTCTATAGTAAGACATCACAATCCGATGTAGTGACCTGGATCTGTTTCTTTGTAGTGGGTTTACGTAAGGATAAATCTTTTTCCACTTTCTTTCTTCTGGCATTCATTTTTACCACTGAAATAGTGTGACCAAAAACTGGAGTTTGTAAACGGCATGAATTTTGGATGGTCTTGCAGTCAACCCAAAAACCTCTGAGTCTGGAATAAAAACAGCTCGCACCGTTAGTAAGGAGGTCACTCCATGACTTTGCCAGCCAAAAAATGTCGTCAAAATAACTGACCGGCTACCACATCATGGAGTTTCAGGGCTCGTTCATTCTGGCAATAGAAGCTGGGGCCATTTTGCAAACCAAATGGCCTTTTCGTCACTGGAAAAGACCAAAAGGTGTTTGAAATGCTGTCTTTTCCTTGTCTGCTTCAGCCATTGGATATCTGCCAGTTACCCTTTAGTCAAGTCTACTTTCACACAATAATTTCTTCTGAGAGGCTGACACAGAAGTTCTTCTAATGTCTGGGATGGGCTCGGCATCGAACACCAGTGATTCTTATTTACTTTTCTGTAATCGGTTGCAGATACGCACCGAGCCATCAGGTTTGGTCCTCGCCAATACAAATGGTGAGCTGTTCGGTGAACGTAGAAGGTTCTATGACCTTTTAAATCCTGCATTTCTTTGATTTCCCTCTCGTCAACCTCTTTTTTTGGCAAAACGGCAGGGGTTATGGTCTGGTTCGCTCTGGTATTTCAGTAGGTTTTAATGATACTATGGGGTTCAATACCAGTTCACTGTCCTGGGAGTATCTGGTCAACATCCTGAATGTCTTTCAAAATTTTCTTTGAGCTGTTCTGTTGGACTTGAAGACTATACTCATTCGACAAATAACAGTCATAATTGGTTTCTCCCTTTTGGAAGACAGGGAGTAGGAAGGGATTAAACAGCATCAGCACTGGTAGATGTTAATCACTCCTACATTTTGCTGTTTCACAACTTTGATCTGTCCCCTGTACTTCTCATTGGGGTCATATTTCTTCAATACTGATATATGTCTGTCATGTTGACTTCAGTTTCTGACAAAGGACATATCCACTCAATTGGACTGGTTGATGGCAACATTTGTACGTTCAAATACTTCTTCAACATGTTAATGAAATACCTTATCAGTGTTTGCCTTTTTGATTCTTATTATTAACTGAGAAATTTTTTCGACCACCTGTTATAGGACCCCTTCCACATAACACGAAGCTTGTTATGTTCATCAGTGGTAGTACAAGAACTTGATCCCTACCAATGAAGGAATCGTGCCTTTGCTTTTCTGTCTTGCCAAAGGACCTTGTATCATCTGTTTTTCTATCAGCTGAATGTTGAGCAAGCCTCTCATGCATCCTTCAAACGATTATTGCGTTTTTAAACGTATTGGTTAACAGTTTTTCTGTCAGGTTCGTCGTCTTTTCCGTCCATTGTGTCATCAGTAGATCCAAAGGACCCCTTGGTGAGTGTCCAAAAAGATAGCTCGAATGGGCCCCCCCCCCCCCCCCCGGCATGAAAATCCCAGCGTTTCGTTCGGCATTCCCGGTATGCGGAAAATGCAAAGCCGGTATGAATAACGATTCCCCATTCATGGGGTTTCCTGACTTGCAACCTTCTCAAACAGGACTCAACGTTCCATTGATACGTGTCAACCATGCCATTAGTTGGGGATGATTTGGCCGTGGTTTGGTAAATGGAAGAGATTGACCATCAGTCTTAACTTTTCTTCATGTGATCAGAAATGAATTGGTTCCACAATCCGTGGAGAATTTCCGTTCTGGATGCCCCACTCTCGGATTACATGCAAGTAGTTAAGCTTCAGCGACCAGGACAACTGTTATCAATTTTATTCAGTGGTATCGCCTCTGGATACCTTGTCGCTGTATCCACACCTAAAGTTAAGATTATAGCGATGTCCGGAAGAAGACAGAAATGGTAAAGGACCAACAAGATCAATAGCTACCTTCCACGATATGGAACGGAAATGAGAGGCTTTTTGTGCATATAGCGTGTATTGCGGGACGCGACCTTCTTGAGATGTCTTTTGGCAGATGCTCACATGAGCGGCAGGATTTTGTAACTTCCATGTGTGGACAAATGGCCAATAAAAAGGAATTCAAGAACTCTCTTTAATGTTCTTTTGATTCCTCAGTGACCCTGCGAACAATGCATCAGTGCCGGGTGTAGCTACTGTCTATCTAAGTGGTTTTGGATCGTCAACTTGTTTGGTGTACCTGTCCCAGGTCTCACTCCTGTAGAGAATGTCAGAGTCCAGTATGTATGTTGGGATGTGTCCGTTAGTTTGTCGTTACAGTCGTTTAGCTGCAGATAAGTACCGTCGTCCTGCGTCGCGTCTTTTTTCCTGCATTTCTTTATAGTACATCTGGGGTAATCTGGGAGTTCATCCAGGTTTGGACCCTTTTTAGCGGCTTTGTAGCCTTTCCCTGCTCTACGATGTCTGATCTGGTACTCACAGACAAGGAACAAACGATCCTCCCAGCACCTACTGGTACTGTGCGTCACTGGCAAATTGCCAGATCAGGTCGCTGAAATGGGTTATCAATGACACAGGCGGTTCAAGAATAATCCGGAGTAAGTACGGATGTTTCGACTGATATATTTTCGCCAGCGGATAACGTTTCATTCTTGCTCTTACGACCTACAACAGTTGGACAGTGTTGTGAGACTGGTTTTGAAGCCACACGTAAGAAAGATTTCCGTACACCGCGGTGGTGCTCCAGTGTCTCGCACAAAACCAAAGCTGCAATCCATTGATGGCTCCGTGTTCTAACACTCCAGTCATCAACGATTGATCCTTCGGTGCCTAAACTAAGCCGTCTTCACAATTCAGTGGAGACTAATGCGGATTTTGAATCTTTGGTTTGAAAGGCAATTCGGTTGTTATTTTTGGAAATTTCTCCCTCACAAAAGAAACATCGCATTGTTGATCGGGCAGCTGACTGATTTGTGAACTTCGGTTCTGTCACACGAACTGGCCCAAAAGGTCACGTGGTGGTCGGTTGTCACGACCTCGGAAACGTTTGCTGAGGCGGTATAACGGGTTCTGTACACCGGCGGGCGTCGAGTGGTACTGGTACGACGTATAGTCACTCGTACCACGGAAGATCCCTGTCGTTCTAGGATAAGTATATCCTTGAGGACTCTGTTATGACCACGAGTTCCTTGCTGTATCTTCCCTGGCCTCCGATATGGGATAGTGATAGTACACTGGATCGCTTGAGATCTAATAGATTGAAAATTCTTCCTTTCCTAGCCTCGCCATTATATGGTGGTGAGCGATACAATACTGTTCAGACTGGTAACATTTACCTCAACCTTTCAATATTGCCTTTCGTTAAGGATTGTGGCCAGATCTTTGCTCACGCTCTGGATACATAGTTGTTCTCTAAGAAGGAGATCTCGCTGTGTATTGAAATGGTTTGGTTCGTTTTGATAAATCGATCCATCGATCTAAAACATATGACTCATACGAATTTGAAACGACGGATAAATCGATTCTCACCTTTTTCCAGGGCGCACAGATCGAAACGTTCGGTGGAAACGATCAGCAGAACATTGAAATTTCTGTGGAGAGTCCTCTTTCTTTCAACTGATCCCAAGTTAAATTTTGTTTCGATGCAAGTGAGTGGTAACAGGGTTCACGCGCTACCCTTTTAACTACGACGCATTATACATGTCCACTTTTCCTCTTGGGCCAACCACCAAGACGTTGGCGTGTCTTTCAATCGGAAAAAGAAAAACTATCATATGTCATCCGTTTTTTTCCTCAAAAGGCGAGTAACTTGGAATATATGACGCTTTTTTGGTTGAGGTGCGCTTGCGGAACCGGGGACTGGTGAGAGGTTCTCTCGATGCCTGGATTCTTGTAATTTCAGCATCCTGTCTCTAGTTTCTAACTGCCTCATCTTAAATTGTCGTTCATTCCCCTGTCTTCCAGCTTCCCTCTGATATATCTTTTTTCTTCAATTTCTGGCTTCCCTCTGTAGTTTATTTTCTTCAGTTCCATCTGTAGTTTATTTTCTTCTGCTTTCCATCTGTAGTTTTATTTTTTTCAGCTTCTAGCTTACATCTGTTGTCTTATTTTCTTCCTCTTCTCTTAGTCCCGTCTGCTCTATCTGTGCATTGTGCTAATAGTTTAGTAAGTTTATTCTACATCAAAACCCAAGCGTTCAGACTCGGCTTGAACATATTATCAAAATTCTTACATAAATGAACTGTTCAACAGATTATAACAAAAACATTCTTCCTAATTATGTAATTTTTTAAATCAATGGCGTTTTATATGGCGTCTGTTTATTTCACAAAAAATTTTATTATTGTATTATACAAATAAAGATTTCAATTGCCGGAATAACAGAAAACGGCTTACTAAAATCAAGGTACCAATATGAAAATCACAAGGAATGTATTTTCCAGAATTTTTTTGTTCTCGGAAAAAGGTTGACCAATTTGGAATTTTAAAAAAAAATGAAAGTTCAATGCTAATTGTTTTTTCCTAGGAAAGAAAAAATAACACAATAAAGTTTTCTGAATATAAATTCTTATAAAGTCTAAGGTCTTAAATGTTCTGTTGTCAGTCTTCCATTTCTTACTGAATTTACAAATGAATTTACAAAACAAATGTATGCCTATACGATAATTGAATATAAATTTAAAAACAAACATTGGTAAGCACAAATTAATTAATAAGGGGGAAGAAACACACAAAACTAGCAGTAATCCTACCTAAAAGATGGTAAATGTTGAAAAGAAAACTAGACTCGGAGACTTATTGAGGAGAAGGTTTAAGAGGTTTTTGATAAAGGGGGTGAAAAGGGAAATGATAAGGGATACTCAGGACCGCGAATAGTGAGAGAAATCGGCATGCAACATGCAAAATAAACCCTTCTTAGACAGCACCCTAGTGGTCACTGTCCCCGTTGAAATGGAGTCGGGGAATTAAAAACAAATCATTCACATATATACACAAACACTACTGCAATAATGCAAAATAATTATCAATCTATTAATAATTGCTCATTCACCCAAACTCAAAAGAAAATCTCGCACCTCACCCAGAAAAAAAAAATAATCAAAGATAATGATGTTTATTTGGGCTGAGCGGTAATCAACCTCCACCACCTACACTATTGCGTGACGGAGGTTGAAGCTGATTCCCACATATCTGAGGGCAAGGGGAAGAAAAATCAATATGAATCAATAGGAAAGGATAAGAAATAGATAATTACGAGAAGGGAAAAGACTAATCTCGACTCCCCAAACGCCTGCCCCCTCGCTAATAAGCAGGAAGAGGTTGGGGCTTTCCACAGTCCTGGGGGCAAAGGGGACAAAAAATTTATTACATCTTGGGGAAGAGACAGCGATTTCTCAACGCCCTGCCCCTAGCTGCTGGTACGAGCAAGAGGGAGGTTGTGGCCTTTCGGTCCTGAGCGGGGAGGGCGGGATAGGGTCATATGGTAATATCCTACCAAATAAAAAAACCTTACACGGAGAACTAGAGGCATACATAAGATAAATCTACAATCCACCTTATACACACATAGAAATAGATACAAAAAATTGCAAATATTATACACAATAATTAATTATACTTTCTGCCTGTTTTTTTTTTCCTTCCCATCATACCTGGAGGGTACAATTAGGAATTCTTTTGTTTTCTTGTTTTTTTTACCTGGGGGCGCTCAACAAAACGGCTGCTACCGTCGGTGAAAACTGGCTAGCTCGGGGTCACCACTGTCACTCTGTCACTCTGGCTACCGCGCATCATGTCAGCATTTAAATCCTTACGCAACAAGCAATCTTTCCAATACATACCTAAAGGCGCACTACGAAAATGTTTTTTCTTCTCCCCTCTCCTTCGGCAATCACTTTTGACTAAATACATTTCAAACGAGTTTAAACAAAGTTTATACTTGAGGCTGCTCTTTCCACTGAGAGGCATAACATATACTCACTCAGACTGCATTATAAAGTCTCGGCCTTCACACATCATTGGCCCACAAAAAATTCTGGACCAGAAAATAAATGATGCTCTCTCTCCTTGATGCTTATGCCTGCATCCGAACTTTACGAATCGCCTCATCTTTCAAGTTCCCTCTATCTCTCTCTGTCATCATCTAGCCCCCCTCGATTTCTCAGTCTGGAGAGATATGACTTCCGATCCGCTCCCTCGACTTCTTCTTGTCACTGGAGTGATCGAGTTCCATCTCCTCTCCCTCGTTTTCTCCTGTCCCTGGAGAGATGACGACGTTCCGACTCCCCTCCCTGGAGTAGTCCTAACTTCCTGGAGGCTGCTACACGGTGTGTTCTCACACCAGGGCCATCTTCAAATCCACCTCAAGGGGTGATAGGTGATGAAGGGTGAAGGGCGATAGGGTAAAGGTGAAGGGCTGAATACACGAATAAGGTTGTGTAAGTAACCTCTATTCAAACATATGTTTTCTTCTTTCTTCTTGTCATTTAGTTTTCCCTGTAGCTTTCCCCATCTTTCTATCGTCCTACCTGGTAATGATGAGGCAGCACGAGGACACAACGTCCTGACATGTTCGAGTCTCTTGGCTATCTGCTGGGTTAAATGATGCTTGCCCTCTTCCTCATAGTGAGTGCATACTCAGTGTTCAAAGCTCATGCCAGCTCCTTACCAACCCTTGGTTACTTTCACTCAGTGGTCACTTTCAACCAATGACCACCCTTCTTTCTTTGCTGAGTCATACTATCACAATTATTGGGTGGATGCCCGTTAACTTGTCAAGCCTCATGAATATCCTTCCTTTTCATTAGTGGCATGGGGAAATGATTCATTTTTATTACTAACTACATGTGATGGTGCGTCACTTGACTTGATGTGAGGCTACGTACATTGACGAAAAGCTGTTGTGAAGAAATTGTAGGGAACGTCCATATGTGGCTTTAGGCCTACATGCATTCTAATAGCGTATTCATTGGAATGGGGATTGATTTATTTATGTGCAGTGTGCGGGCCACGTGCGCACTTGCACGTGCATGGTGCATGTGCACACATTGCGCATGTGCGTATCTATGTTCGGGTGTGTTGTGTCTGGGTGTGTCACTTCAGTTTTTTGTTTTTTCACATTACTCTTATCTCTCTCTCTCTCTCTCCTCTCCTCTCTCTCTCTCTCTAGCTCTATCTCTCACTCACACACATCATCCTCACACACACACACACACACACACATACTTACACACACACAACACACAATCACAAGTTGTAAACACACACACACACACACCAATCACACAGTTTAACACACACAAACACCACACACAAACATACACAGACACACACACACACACACACACACACACACGCACACACATGGAGTTAGGAACATATACACTCACACACACACACACACACACACACAGAGCTAGGCACACACACAACTCACACACCACACACATACACACACTCAACACACACACACCATTTTTAGAGAAAGGGAGAGGGGGGGGGGCGATGGAATGGGGTGTGTTTGATAAGAAGTCATGAAACTCGATTTTACCAAGCTCCTCTATTGCATCGTTCGTGGACAGTGAAAAGGCAAGGGAGGTGAAGGGATGGAGAATGAAAGGGAGGTGTAGGGATGGAGAAGGAAGGGAGGTGATAGGGATGAAAAGGAGGTTGAAAAAGGGATATGGGGAAGGGGTTAAGGGGAGGGGTGGTGGGGGAACGGAGGATGAGGCAATCACATTATCCAGCTGACGATTGTTGTGGGGCCTAAAGGAAGCGTATTCATGAGTGGACTGAGCTATTGGGCTTCGATGGGATGGGAGCAGGACAATAAAGGCGTCCTGCCTGCCCCCCAAGCATGCGCAGACGATGCACAGAATAAACAGTGCTTGCATGCTAGCTGTTCTCCCTTGGTGTTCTGGTTTCGCGCGTGTGCTGGGTGGATAGTTAAGGTTGCTGTTGTTCATGTTTTTATGTACGAGCATTCTAGAGATGATGGGAATGAAAGAAACGGTGTTTATATGTCTATACATGTTGTTCTTTACCATCTACCACCCAAATGGATTATGTTGTTGGTCTCTCTCTCTCTCTCTCTCTCTCTCTCTCTCTCTCTCTCTGTCTGTCTTTACTTGCCTTTCTCTTTCTCTCTGTTTCTCTCTATCTTATCTATCGATCTTTCTATCTGTCTATCTATCTATCTAGGTTTCTATCTATAACCTCTTCTCTTTTATCTGTCTGTCTATCTATCGGTTAAGTCTTGTCTGTACTGTCTGTCTCTATCTCTCTTCTCTCTCTCCTCTTCTCTCTCTCTCTCTTTTTTTTTTTGTTTTTTTGTTTTTTGTCTTCTCATTCCTTTCGGTTGTGGCTGTGGGAGGTAGGTTAATGAAGACAGGCGTGAAAGATACGTTGTTAGGAACGTCCCATACGTGGCTTTAGGGGCTAACATGCAATCAGGAAATGGGACAGGTGTGTGAGGTGTGGTGTGTTGTAGTGTGTGGTGTTGTGTGTGTTTGTGTGTGTTGTGTGTGTGTGTGTGTGTGTGTGGTGATGTGTGAAAGAAGTCGCACAAAAGCTGCTGTTATAGGTGATCGATATGTACTTCCATCTTGGTGAGAGAGGAGTGAGAGAGAAGAAAGGAGCGTGTAGGATCGGAAAAGGATAGGGCGAATGAGGAGGGCTGTGAGGGGGGGGGGGGGGGGGGGGTGTTATAGGGAGGGGGTGGTAGGGAAGCGACACATCACATTCTCCGCTAACGTTCGCCTCTGGGCCAAAAAGGAGGAAGCCGTTCTTCCTGAGTGGTACTGTTGCTGATTAGAGACACGGTGGGCTTGGGATCATGACATTAAAGAGCGAGAGAAAGCGGTATATTCCTGAGTGGACTGTGCTGATTAGGGACACGGTGGGGCTGGGAACATGACATAAAGAGCGAGTGGGAAGCGGTATTCCTGACTGGGCTCCTCTGTGACTGATTAGGACACGGTGGGCTGGGGCGGCGGGGGGAACATGGACATAAAGAGCGTGAGGGAAAGCGGTTATCCTGAGTGGCGACTGTGCTGATTAGGGACAACGGTGGGCTGGGAACATGACATATAGAGCGAGAGGAAGCGGTATTCCTGAGTGGTACTGAGCTTGATTAGGGACACGGGGGGCTGGGAACATGACATAAAGAGCGAAGAGGAGGAAAGCGTATTCCTGAGGGACTGTGCTGATTAGGGGACCACGGTGGGCTGGGAACAATGACATTACTAGAAGCGAGAGGAGCCGGTTTCCTGAGTGGGACTGTGTGATTAGGACTCGGTGGGCTCGGGATACATGACACAAAGAGCGTCCTGCCCCCAATTATGCACAGAAGATGGACAGACAATACCAGCACTTGTTCTACCAGCTAGGTTTCTGTGCTCCCTTGGTGTTTTTTCGGAGTCTACTGGTGGTTTTTACGGTTGCCTTGGGGATTTATTTCATATGTAGGGTATCCAGAAATGACAGAGAAAAAGGGCTGGGTGCATGATATGTCTTTGAATATAATTTCTTACGACTCCATCTCTTTTTCTCTGTCTCTGTCTGTCTGTCTGTCTGGTCTGTCTATCTCTCTACTTCCCTCTCTCTCTCTCTCTCTCTCTCTCTCTTCTTCTCTCTCTCTCTCTCTCTCTCTTCTCTCCTACCACCCCTTACTCCAGTGGTCGATTTTTCTCTATCTACATTCTTTGTTCATAGGGAGAGAAAAAAGACATTGAAAGAGGCAAACATGTATTCAGAGGGTTTATCAACTTTGCTTTGGTGGTTCTGAACGAGAGATGTAATCCTGGTCATTATGTTGTGATGCCATTAGAGAAAACCCGCACTGATGAGGTACTATTACTGTGGGAGGGCATAATATGAGACAGGGGGGCGTGAAGAACCGTAACATCTGGCTTCTGGCAATGTGTATCAAGTGCATTAATCAGGATATGGGACAGATGAGGTGTGCTTGTTGTTGTTGTCTTCAATTTAACGCCTATTCCTCACTTGTTGATTTAGACGGAGATGTGTGTGTGCGTGGTGTTGTGTTGTGTGTGTGTGCGTGTGTGTGTGTGTTGTGTGTGTGTGTGTGCCCTGTGTGGGTGTGTGTGTGTGTTGAGTGTGTGTGAGAGAGAGAGAGGAGAGAGAGTGAGAATGTGTGGGGTGTTTGTGTGAGTTGTGTGTGTGTGGTTGTGTTGTGTGGTGTGTTGTGTTGTGTGTGTGTGTGTGTGTGTGTCGTGTGTGTGTGTTGTGTGGGTATGTGTGTGTGTGTGTGTGTGTGTGTGTGTTGGTGAGAGAGAGAGAGATGAGAGGAGAGAGAGAGAGAGAGAGAGTGTGTGTGTGTGTGGTAGTGGTGTGTATTTGTTGTGTGTTGTGTGTCCCCCGTGTGTGTATGTGTTATGTGTAAGTGTGTGTGTGTGTTGATGTGTGTGAGTGTGTGTGTGTGTGTGTGTGTGTGATGAGAGAGACGAGAGAGAGAGAGAGAGAGAAGAGATGAGAGTGGGTGTGTGTGTTAAGTGCCGTGTGTGTTTTTGTGTGTGTGTGTGCGTGTGTGTGTGTGTATGTGTAGAAGTGTGTGTTGTGAGTTGTGTGTGTGTGTGTGTGTGTGTGTGTGTGTTGTGTGTATGTGTGAGAGTGGTGAGAGAGTGAGAGAGACTGATGTGTGGTTTGTGTGTGTTGTGTGTGTGTGCGTGGGTTGTGTGTGTGTGTGTGTGTGGTGTGTGTGTGTGTGTGTGTGATGTAGTTGTGTTGTGTGTGAGAGGGAGGAGAGGTGGGGTCGTGTACGTGAGTGTGTATTTGTGGTGTGTGTGCGTGTGTGCGTGTTTGTGTGGGTGTGTTGTTGTGCTGTGTGTGTGCTGTGTGTGTGTTGTGTGTGTGTGTGTGTGTGTGTGTGTTTGAAAAGACGTGTGGGGTAAATCGAGTTAGACACGTCAGCTCTTATACTTCCATCTTGGAGCGAGACAGGATAGGAGGGTGATGGGTAGAGATGGGGGGCATCAAG
>JAFLJL010003520.1:65000-72500 GCA_018398815.1 Conus ventricosus
AACAACAAACGATAACAAATCAACAATGCGACGACGACAACAAACGATGAACAACGACAAACCACAGCAACACAACGACGACAACGACTAACAAATACAACAACAATAACAACAACTACACCAACATCAACATAGCAACGTGGCAAAACAACGTCGACTAAACAATCATCGACAACAACAATAACAACAACAACACCAACAAAACTGGCGAATCAAAGGGGATGAGGATGCGCAAACGGAAGTTTCAGAGTCGAGAATCGTTGCAGCTGTATGAATCAACTGCACGATGAAGGATTTTATATTTTATGGTGCTGCCTGCGCCTTGATGCTTGGCGAACAGCGGACAGTGCTCGTGCATCTGCTCGTGCGTGTTCCACATTCCGGAAAGTCTCACTCATCCAGATCAGTATTTATCAGAAAGCAGTTTTCGTTGTCGTAATACATGGACAAGGTGCCAGGGCCGCCCCCCCCCCACACCCACAGTAGCCCCCCCCCCCCCCCCCCGGCCCCCCCCCCCCCGTGTGGTTGTACAGGTTTTTCTGGTTTCAATGCCCCAGTTGCCTAAAAATCATTCGTTCAAAGCTGAGGGGGGAGGAAGGTAGAATTGAAGCAATTTTTAAGAGATACTGTTGGGTTCCTCAAGACAGTGCAGACATACAGATTACGGGACACTCAAACACCCTGTTGTTCCTCTAATCTGTCTATTACTTTTGTTTGAAAACAGTAACTCTTTTTTTTAAACACAAATTCATCGTGAAAATATATTTAGCGACCCAGTGTCTTCCTTTTGTCGCTCCAGTTGTGAGGTAACTCCCCTTTGGGTGTTTCGCTCTGTCTTTTGATCTGTGGAATCGGAGTAAATCGAACACGCATCAGGGACACCTCATTAGTTGGAGCAAGGCCATCGCGTTCCGGCAATGCTAAGATCTCAATACGGTTAGCAAGGCGGAAGTCAGCAGTCCGCCGCAGAGGATGACCCTCACGGTCCCCACAGCTTCTCCTGGACCTCAACCGGGACCGGGCCACGTCTGGCCCGTCTCAAGGCTTCAAAGGAGAAGGAAGCAGAATGTAAGATGTGGGTGGGAATTTCGGGAGCCTGTGCCACAAGGGCATGCGTCAGTATGAGAGGAGTTGAGACTGTGAGAGATGGGAGAGGTGCTGGCATGTCCTGATCGCAACCTGAAGATGGTAAAGTATGAGCAGTGGTGGGTTTGCTGTCCTCCTCAGTCCCACGTCCAGGCGTGGCACCACGTTCTTCTGAAGTTGCTTTCAGGTTAGTCTTATGCTGGAGCAGCTATGAATCTGGCCATCAAAAAAAAAAGAAAGAAAAAAAGAAAGAAAACGAAAAACAACAACAAAATAGATGGAAGAGAAAAAAAAAAGGAAATGATACGGGCCCCCGCAAGCGAGCTATTGACACGGAGTTTACGGGCTCATTCGCGAGACGGACACTTTAAAAAACAAAGAAACCAAAATCAAAACAAACAAAAAACACGTATAGGAAAACAGGACCTCGCATGTGGACTCCGTCCACCCAGAAAATGTGATTTTTGTCTGTATACCTCGTGTGGGGAGTCCCTTTAAGGCGCCGAGATGACGGGAATCGCTGAAACCAGCACATTCCACCAGTGCTAGCTGGTTTGGGAATGATTCCCTGCCCCCCCCGGGCAGCCAAATGGTAGGCCTTTGAGCAGTGCACAGGCTGTCAACAAGGGTGTCTGTCTGTCTGTCTTGTCTTGCTCTGTGAGAGAGCAGAGCCCGAAGTGTCCGGAAACATGTGGCCCAGGCACCTGCAAGGAGACAAACAGACTGTCCGCTGTTTAGCGGTGGCGCGTCTACTCGTGCGACGTGGTCGCAAGGTTATGTTCCGAGTTTGGGACTGCGACCCCATTATGGGCGACATGGTGTCTTGGATTGCTCGTGATTATTTGGGATGTGTGTGTGCGTGTGTGTGTGTGGTGTGTGTGTTGTGTGTGTGTGTGTGTGTGTGTCGGTGTCTGTGTCTGTTGTATGTGTGTGTGTTTGTGTTTGTGTGTGGTGTGTTGTTTGTGTGTGTAGTATGTGTGTGTCGGCTGTGTGTGTGTGCTGTGTGTTGCGTCTGTGTGTGTGTGTTTTTTTGTTTAGTTTTTTGTGTGTGGTTGTGGTTGAGTGTGTGTGTGGTGTGTGTGTGTGTGTGTGTGTGTGTCGGGTGTGATGTGGTGGTGTGGGTGTGTGTGTGTGTGGGTGTGTGTGTGTGTGTGTGTGTGTGTGTGGTGTGTGTGTGGGAGTGTGTGTGTGCGTGTTGTGTTTGTCGCCAACCCCCCTCTTCCTCTCTCTCTCGCACAAACAAGCAAGCGCGATCACACCACACAAACACACACACACCACACCACACCTCACACATCACTCACACATACACACACACATACACACACACACCACTCAACACACACACACACACACACACAACTACACACTCACACACATACACACACACAACAAACACACACACACACACACACACCACACACACACACACACACACACACAACTTTTGTATACTATTGGTTATGAGAGGAAGAGAGAGGGAGAGAGAGAGAGAGAGAAACGCATACTCGGCTCACACGCGCGCGGCACATACATTATATTTTAGGCATACATTTTTGCAGACATTCATACATGATATATGCTTGCTTACTTTCATATATTCATAATGTAGTTAGATGCATCTTTTCGTACAGCGATCCATCATTCAGCGTGTATGTTGCATCTTCTTTATTTCCATCTATTTAGAGTATCTGTCTGCCTATGAAATCTAAAACTTCTCTTTGCAGTTCTTTTTTAATGCATGGAGCTGTCTTTATCTCCGTCTGTAGGTATTACCATACATTTTAAATTAATCGTCTGATTGTCCGTATCATGTGCACATTTGTTTATTCCTATTACGTATATCATGTATGTACACCCCCTCCACACCACACCCTTTTGTGTTCCAGTCAACAGAAGCGGTCAGTAAGCCATGTCTACAGTTACGACCCTCCAGGGACACTTTTTTCCTGCGCTTGCGTCACTTCGCTTCCGGATCCGGATTCGCAAAATAGACCGACGACTATCTGGTACGTTTATGGCGGTTGTAATGTGACGTGACGTGATGTGTTTTTGATGTGGTTGTGAAGTGCGACTTCTTAGAGTGTGTGTCTTATTATGTTCTTTCTTCACGCCTCTTCTCCTCTTCTCCTCCACTTTGCCTCCTGTCTGTCTGTCTGTCTGTCTGACTGTCTGTCTGTCTGTCAGTCTGTCTGCCTGTTCGCTCTCTCTCTCTCTCTCTCTCTCTCTCTCTCTCTCCTCTCTCTCTCTCTCTCTCTCTGAGACATGCCGCCAAAATAGGTATCTGTTTATCACGCGCCTGTTAATATAAAATGGAAAATAAAAAAAGAAAGAACATAACATTCTCAAATCAAAACACAAAAATCAATTCCCCCAAATCCCTACATATTTCTAACCCACCCCCCCCACCAGAAACTACCCCACCTGATCACAATCCCAAGCAACACACCACCTCCACCCCACTTGCCCCCCTCCGATACCCCCTTCGCCCTCCTACCCACAGCACCCGCCTGCCCCCCTCCCCTCCCACCGCCCAGGTGGAAAAAAAAAATCTTTCAGTTCCAATTTGTTTTCCTGTCAAATAAACACCTGTTTACGTACAGTGGCGTGATGTTCATTGATTGTATGGTAACCCAAACGGCGACTATTTACCGGGATTGTGCTTCTTATTTTTTCTTTTTCTTTTTTATTTTTTTTTTTTCTTCTTGTTGCACTCGCGGTTGTGAATACATCGTTCTGTACTTAGAGAGTGTTTACGTGTGCTGTGTCTGCCAGACTTTGCTGAGGCCCAGGAGGGAAGGAATAGGTTTGGTAGGTGGTTACCAAGGTGTGGTCCAGGTATAGGTTTGGGTGGTGTGTCGTGTGTTCGGGGTTTGCGTGGGGGCTGTTGACTAGTTTTTTAGGCTGTTGTTCTGTTGTTATCTGTCTGGCCGGATGTGTCGGTGAGATAGTATTGTGGTAATGTGTCCTTTTTGTGCCCAGGGTCGGGGTTGTCCCATGTGGTTTGTTGTTGGGTTTTGAGGACTGGTTGTTTTTTGGGGCTGTGCTCTCCCACCCGCTCGCCACGCGCGTCGCGCCGCGAGGCTCTCCCTCTCATCGCTACTCGCTCTCTCGCTCTCTCTCTGCTCCCTCTCTCTCTCTCTCATCTCTCTCTCTCTCTCTCTCTCTATCTCTCTCTCAGTGAGAATAGGAAATATGAAGTTAAGAAACACACATCCCAACAGAAAACAAAATGTATTTCTATTTCAAGGCCGCTGTTATATAAATTGGAACACACAAAACAAACAGAAAGAAAGAACAGAAAGAATAAGACAAAATATAAAAAGAATCATAAAGCCCAAAAAAAAACAAAATAACTCAGTGTACACAAATAAAAAATTATGGTAAGTTATTGCGTTTTTTGTGTGGCACTCCCAATTTTGGTACTTAGGTTCTAAATGCAAATTAACGAATCCTAAGATAAAATCTCGAGGCAAAAAAAATACCACTTCGCTGTGACTTCATGAAGCGACAGTTGCCAGTTAGCGCATGGTTAGGATTAGTTTAAATATTTATAATTAAAAAATAAAATATAAATTAATTATAATATATTAAAATACTATAAATAAATTCAAAATAAAATAAAATTAATTATAATAAAAATAAGTATATTATTAATTAAATAAATAAAATTTTAATTATAATTTATTATATTTATATAAATATTAAAAAAAATTTATTTATATAAAAATAAAATATTACTTATAATAAAAATATAATATCAATTAATTATTTATAATTAATTTTTAATAAATATAAAATTCCTCAACTTTCAGTTCCCAAAGATTGATTTCCTGTCAAGATAAACACCAGTTTCCGTTTTACTGGGCGCTGTGATCATGATTGTGTGGTACCAATCGGCTGCGTTACACTTTGTGCATTGATTGTGTGGAATCAAACGGCTCTCCTTGCAGTTACCGTTGATGATTGTTTGTGTGGTAACTATAAACGGCTGAGTCTACCCTGTGATCATTGATTGTGTGGTAACCAAACGGCTGCAGTTCGCAGCTTCTTAGCTGCTGGTGCTACCCTTTAGATATTTCTTTGAGTGTGGTGGTTGGTTTTGGGGGTTATCGGGTATTTGGTAGGGGGGATGGGGTATTTTTGGTAATACCAAACGGGCCTTGCCAGGTAGTTTTTGGCTGTTGTCATCATGCATTGAGTTTTCTCTCTTTGGCTGCTGGCTGGCAGTTCTCTTTCTTGCAGGCTGCTTTTCTGTTGCGGCTGGGGCTTGCGGGGATTTAGGGGCCTTGCCTTGCCCGGCGGGCTAGCTTGGCTGGTCTGGGGGGGGAGATGCGGTGGGCTGGCGGAGGGGGTGGCAGTGCTGGGTAAGGTGCTTCTGCTAGCTGTCTACCCTCTTTTGTAATCATTGTGTGGAGTTAGTGGGTTTACCAAACCTGGCTGCCCCCCCCCCCCCCCCCCCCCCCCCCCCGGCCACACTCTTGTGGTGGCTCCACGGCTGGCTTCCGTTGATCTTTGTTTGCGGTGGGGGATGGGGTGCGGCGTGGTGTTTATAGTGGGGGTATGCGGGGGTGGGGAGTTGGCGGAGGGGTTACCGCGTTTTGCGTGTCCGCGTAACCCCCCCCCACCCTCCCCCACCTAAAAAAATACTATAAAACTCATTAATACTTAAATACCCCCCCCCTCCCCCACCCCCCCCCCATCCCCACCCCAACCATATCCCCCCCCATCCCCCATTAATAGTTTTGTACCCCCCCACACCCCCCCCTCTATCGGCCTGCTCTCGTGCAGGTTGTTGCGGGTTCTACCTTTGTTATTGATTGTGTGGTTATATCCCCCCCTATATCGGCTCGGGGTGGCAGTCGACCCTGGGGAGCAGGGGTGGGGGGCGGGTGAACCCCCATTTCACGGGCCGCGGGCGCAGTCACCAGGTGTGCAGGGGGTGTGAGTTGGGGGGGGGGGTGAAATGATTCAAATTCGCGGCTGGCGCCCTGGGAGGCTGTGGGGTGGGGGGGGGTTACGGGGGTTCCCCCATTATATCGGGACGCCCGGCATCGTCGGCGGCTGGCGACCCCCCGACCGTGGGTTGTCATGTGTTGGGGGGGTGGGTGGTAACCTTATTCTCCACGGGGCTCTCTCCCCGGAGTCTACCCCGTTTGGTCATTGTTGGTAGTGGGTGTGGTTGGATATTCCGCCCCCTTTCACGGCGCGCTGCAGGCTACCCTCGTGTGATTCAGTTGATTGTGTGGTATAACACAAATTCTCGGGCCTCTCTTGCAGTCTACCAGCGCTTGTTCTTTGGTTTGTGTGTGGGTATACCAAAACCGGTCTCTCCGAGGCGGAGTCGCTTCTGTTGTGCTGTCTTCTTTTGAGCTTTGGATGGTTGTGTGAACCCAGGGTAACCTCAACGGCCTCTGTTGGCAGGGCTACCTTTGAATCTTTGATTGTTGGGAACCAAACGGCTGCAGGGTCTACCCCCCACCCCCCACCCTTGGAGTCATGAATTGGATGTGGTTGTGGTTAACCCTCTAACACGGCGTGCGCGGCTGTCGTGTTGAAACCTGGGTTTCATGATTGTCTGTGGTGTGTGTGTAACCCTAATCGATCCTTGCAGTATTCCATTTGTTTTTTTGTTTTGTTTTGTTTTTATATTGTTTTGTTTGTTGTTGTTGTGTTGTTTGTTGGGTTTTTTTTGGGTTTTTTTCTGTTTTGTTTTTTTGTTTTTTTTTTTGTTTTTTTTTTTTTTTTTTTTTTTTTGTTGTTTTTTGTGATTTTTGTTTTGTTTTTTTTTTTTGTTTTTTTTTTCTTCTTTTTGTTCTCTGGACGTTGTTTGGTTGTGAATGTAATACATCCGAAGCCTGTACTAGGTGTGTACGTGTGCCTGTGTCCGCCAGTCCGCAGGGCATAGGAATGTTTGTTCTTTGTTATGACTGGTTATTATGCTCGGTTGATATCTTTCTGTCAGTAAAGAATTTTATGTGTTCCATGTCGTTAGGCTGTATGTTTGTTGATATTTTGTGTCATTGACTCACCCTGTTCCCCCCCCCCCCCTCTCGCTCTCCCTCTCCCTCTCTCTCCCCTCTCTCTCTCCTACTCTTCCCTTCTCTCTCTGCGTTCTCTCTCTCTCTCTCTCTCTCTCTCTCTCTCTCTCTCGTACTCTCTGTCTCTGTCACTGTTTCTCTCTCTCTCTTCTATCTCTCTCTCTCTCTCTCTCTCTCTTCTCTCTCGCTCTTCTCTCTCTCTCTGTCTGTCTGTCTCTCTCTCTCTGTCGTCTGTCTCTCTCTCTGTCTCTGTCTCTCTCTTCTCTCTCGCAACAGAGAGGAGAGAGTACCAGAGAGTAGAGAGGAGAGGACAGACAACCAGCTGACAGACAGTTCGCTTCTGTTGCGATGTAATCTTTCTAGGCCTTGAAGA
>JAFLJL010003520.1:77500-78936 GCA_018398815.1 Conus ventricosus
TGTCGTAGAGAGACCGGACACACACACACACACACACACACACACACACACACACACACACACACACACACACACATACACAACACACACACACACAACACACACACACACACACACACACACACACACACACACACACACACACGGACCGGAACACTTACAAACAGGGACAGAATCAGACAATGAATACAGACAGACCGGAACACATAGAGACAGGGACACTTACAGACATTGAACAGATACAGACAGGACACACAGAGACAGGGACACATACAGACATTGAACAGATACAGACAGGGACACACAGAGACAGGGACACATACAGACATTGAACAGATACAGACAGGGACACACAGAGACAGGGACACTACAGACATTGAACAGATACAGACAGGACAACACAGAGACAGGGACACTTACAGACATTGAACAGATACAGACAGGGACACACAGAGACAGGGACACTTACAGACATTGAACAGATACAGACAGGGACACACAGAGACAGGGACACATACAGACAGGGAACGCGTTCAGAGAAGGACACATGGACACAGAGGCCGAAACCGTGAACACAGAGAGAAATGAACGCGTGCAGACCAAGACAGAGAGAGAGAGAGAGAGAGAGAGAGAGAGAGAGAAGAGAGAGAAGAGAGAGCGAGGGAGAGAGAGAGAGACAGACAGACAGACGGAAAGACAGACAGAAAGATAGACAGAGAGGACACAGACACTTTTTTTTAACAGAGACAGGGACACAGAGACCGAAACACATCAAACATGGCCATATACGTTGTTATACGTACAGACAGCAGCAGACAGAGACGAGGACACACAGAAACAAGATGCACACAGACAGGGAACACACAACTTCGTGGCTGTACACAGACAAGGACACATCACACATTGAAATACAGAATAAAGACATACAGGCAGGCAGTAGCGAGGAGACAGAGACACGCACATTCATGGAATACACGGATACATGGTCAGACACAGTTCAGTTCAGTTCAGTTCAGTGATTATATAACGTCTGTTCATCATCAATGATATTAGACGATATCCAAAGGCAACAGAGATGACTAAGAATGCCAGACCTTCTGTCTCTGGTCATTTTCTCTCACCTCTTTGCTTTTTTTTAAAGCATTTCTTTATTGAAAAGATGTGTACATAAACAAATTATAGAACTGAAGCAACAACAAGCAAATGCTTATGATGTGCCCATGACAGAAACTTTAACAACAATAAACACATCGTCGGATTGCATAATCAACATCGACTAAAGAGAAAGAACAAAGAAATAATCAGTAAATGAAAAAAAATTGTTGAAACTTGATTTAAATCAAAAGACATGAAAAAAAAGAGAACAATCTACACACGAAAAATGATTCCCTTGAGAAACTTAAAACAAAAGAAAGAGAAAAAAAGAGAAAGAGGAA